>CM049406.2:20890000-21072500 GCA_026929865.2 Hyperoplus lanceolatus
GCCAATACTATAAGTAGCATGTTTTCAATAATTTATATGTTATTCAAGGGCACTCAAGTCTCCCTTAGGGCTGCTGCAGGTGATTTGTCAGTCTATCTGACAGACAAGTCTATATATTTCCACACATCTTCTTTTTTTTCATTTAATATGTCCATAACACTAGTCACAGTGCATGCATACACCACACTACACACACACACACACACACACACACACACACACACACACACACACACACACACACACACACACACACACACACACACACACACACACACACACACACACACACACACACACACACACACACAGAAATGCTTACACTGACTTGCATGAGACTTTCCACTTTTAATCATAATCCACCATATGTCTCCTTTCTGTTCGCCTGCGGCCTCACTCCCAGCCAGGCAGCAAGTTTTTTTTTTTTGTGAGTCCACCTGCGATGGTTTTAAATCCAACAACGCAACTTGGCTAAAAAATCTCTCCACTTGGTTTCACAGGCAGGGGCCTAAAGCCAAGGCTGACAGTCACCCTCCTTTCAGAAAAGATCTATGAGCTGAGGACATGCCAGGATACAAACAGTATTCCATTGTAATTAGACGTCTGCCCTGTACACTGTTTTTCTTTTCACCAATAGACAGAAACACACATTCCTTCCTCTGTCTTAAAAAAGACTGATCAGACTGGCAAGCAGAAGGGTTAGTAGATATAGTACCAAGGCTATCAGTTGATTCCAAGACAAACCTTGAACACCGTTACTGTGTACACCTGTGCCAGCAGCAAAGCACATATGCCTTTGCATCTGTTCATTACAGGTGATTAGTGACATGATGATGCTGGTGTGTTCTCCAGTATCGAAATGAAACCCTGCAGTTAACGCACACCATAGTATGTCTCTACACATCATAAAGAGCACGTATACCTTTAAGCATATACCAGGTAGAAATGAGGGCTTTAACGATACAACAACTCACGACTCGATTTGTATCACGATTTTTGACCCACGATTCGATACATACAATGATTTTTGAAATTTGAAAAGCATTGTATTTAAATAACATTAATAATGAAATGTAACTTAATGTACCATTTAATAACGCACAGAACAATATAGCCTAAGCAACATGAATAAATAAATAACCAAAGATATATCATTTCTCTCTTCTCTGTAACAAAATAATACTGTTGAAAACTAAAACATATTGAACTGTGCTGTAGACCAAAAATCAGGGGGGAAAACAAATAAACACTTAGCAGCTACAGCTTCCTTCATTAAACCTTTTATCCAAATCAAATTAAAAAAAATAAAAAATCTCGATTTTGCCTTCTCACACCGAGATGCGGGAATGTGACTCTGAGTATCGCGATTCTCGGTTTGATACACATATTGTTACAGCCCTAGTAGAAATGAAGGGATTTTTTTTAAGCAAGTGTAAGCGTTTCCCATCTGCCCCCTTTGGCTTTAGAACGATAAAAAGCAAACATGTCTTCTTGTTGCTGCATTTTTTTATTTCTGGCCCTGGTTATCTAAAATCCTGGCATCCGACATTACACCTACAGTACATCACTGCTAAGATGACCCAACAGGCAAACAAACACATGCAAGACTGACTCAATAGTCAGCCCACATACCTACAGAAGATGGCGTACAAGAAAATAAACTCTTAGCTTCAAACCGAAAAAGTCAAAATGTCCTAAGAACCAACACTTTTATAAATATATGTGTACAGCTGGCTTCGGCAAGACAGGGATATCTAGTATCTTTTGTCTCTTTCCTGTTTTTTTCTTTGTTTGTAGGGAACGTAAGCACAGCTACAAGGGAGATCTGCTAAGCATCCATCTTTGGACTGTGGATAAGTGAGAAGGGCGGAGTAGACTAAATGAGTGTGTCAAATATTAGAACATTCAAAAGTCCAATCAAGAACATATACATACATTGCAGGCACAGCTTGGACTAAGGAGACAAGTGCAAACTCTATAATAATTCCTAAGGACATCAGCGAGAATAAACTCCATTAACATAACCATTTACACCAACACAACGGAGCGCAGAGTGGAGATATGAACTCAAAAGGACTCCAAATTGAGAGTCACAGCCAATGATGGGTAATTTGCAAATAATATCAGTAATTGAAGCAATTAACTTTGTTTTGTTGTGGAAAGGAAACCATTTAGACAATCATGCGTGCAAGAACACACACACACACACACACACAACCTCCCACTCTCAGACACAACACAGACATGCCTTCATGCGGGTTGATGAGGGTGCAGTCAAAAGCTCACAGTGTGTCTGTTCCTTCCAGCACAGGTCTGAAATATATTGCTGAAATCCTAAAATCCTCCTCATTTATGTATTTACTGACAAGAGGCCACTTGTTATTCACAATAATAATTAACAAGCTGTGCTAAAAAGGCGATCCAAAATCAGTATTGTCTCTCTCCCTCCACATTGTACCAGATGGTGGTCCTGTCACTCCTTTGTTAACACATTTTTCTTTTGTGTTATTTTGTCGTGTCTGCTATATACCTCAGTCTTCCAACAGACAAATGAGGCCTTGAACACAAAGCAAAGCCAAAAAGCATCCGCCCTTCCCGTTTCCCCACAATTGCTGCTCAGATAACTAGCTTGCAGTATTTCATGCAGTGATGCAAATCTCTGCCCAGTCCTCGTGGTGACTTTTTTTTTCTAGCACACCTGCTGAGACGGAAAGGCCTTCAATCAAAACAATGCCACGATAGACAGTTTGAATTAATTCTGGTGCGAGACGGACAAGTGGTTCTTTAAAAGCCTCATGAATATATTATATTTGTCATGGAGGAGTAGCTGGCTTTCCAAAAATAGCGGGCAGTGCCAAAACCATTTTTTTTATGCCGCTGTTTTTCATGTCATGTGTTTGGGAAAACAAGTTGCAATGAAAAGATAGAAAAGTGTAGAAAGTACAATCTTTTGTCTTTTGTATACCATGTGTACATTCCAGTTCTAACCATCAATCCCATCATCCCATGTTTTGGTTGTCAAAAGAGTTGGTATGTTACACTTAGTTTTTTTTTTTTAGCTCAGTATAGTTTTAAGCATCCTGACAGCAAGACCTACGTTTAAAAAACAACACTGGCTGATATGTATCATTACTTTGATAGCATTGTCCTCTAAGGATGCATTAATTCAATCACAATTATGTATTTTAAGAAAATGTATTGAGCTGAAAGGAATTCCATGAGCCGACAGTAGAGAGACATTGCCCCTCCAAAGTTTTTGAAGTTAAAGACGGTAAAAGAGGATAGCACCTAATCTGCTGATCAATAGGAGGATTTAGCTTCATACAAAAGACCGGTCATCTGCATTCACCACAGCTGCCAGGGAAGAATCCTGCAGAGGTTTTCCGGAATACTATCTCTCTTTCCCTGTGTTCTGCCTTTTCTCCATGTTCACCTTTCGTCTGTTAATCCCTCTCTTTCATGCCAACAGGAATGGGCGGATTAGAGCTGGGAAACCATTCACACAGCACACAAACCCCCTCCCAAACCCACACCCTCTCCAATGATTGTCTGTATGTGGCATGTGTATGTAAACTGTGTGTATATGTGTGTGCTTACGGGTATACTAACCGCTAAGGGACTTCCATGTAGGTGTGGGATGTGTGTGGGTGGTGCAGTGCTTTACAACCCAGTATAATTTACTGTGAACGGTCCATCATTACTTCCCTCTAATCCTGTTTAAATTAGCTAGTCTTGTGGAGACACACACACACACACACACACACACACACACACAGTCACAGATATCCTTTGTCTTTCCTCACTTTTTATCCCTTTTTCTCTAATTTTCTCTCTCACACAAGCATGCACCACACACACACACACACACACACACACACACACACACACACACCAAACATGCGCATGCACTGTCAGCCTTTTAGCAACTTTGGAGAAGGATAAACGCACCTGTTCAGAGCAGACCGGTCTGTCTTAAGCACAGTCTAAACTATGTTAGCTTATAATCCTTTTCACGCTCCCCTGTCATTCTTGCACTTGGGCTTCCTTCATCTCTGGGCATAGCCAAACCAGGCCAGCAACGAAGGAAGACACACACACGCACACACACATGCACTCAAGCTGTAGTTTTACTCAAGCTGAGCCTTTGTTGGACTGAAGCATCAAAGCGAGCAGTCTTTCACAGATGATGGGCAAAGACTGGCAGCATCTAATAAAATGGCATTAGATGCTCCAATCTGTCCGACCCATTTATTGCCGGTGCCTGTACATTCCTTCTCATGGCAGAAGGGTTTGAGATATGGACTCACTTTTTAAAACCTCTAGCAGAGGCAAGCACTGCAAAAGAGGAGGGTGAACCTCTCTCTCAGGTCATTTTCACATGCTTGATCAACCTCAGATGCGCACAAACACACATTTAGAGTGGATGCTATTTCTATCTAGCCATTAGTATAGTTCTATTAACACTGCAAAATAGCCAGCGCACATTTTGAGACCTCAGAGCTTTCAGTATAGTCCAGTGAACGATGGGGTCCTCTTAAGGCATTTAGGAGAGCCTGGCACAAACAAAACACAAGTGCACATATCCGTACGCTGCACAAAAGCCATTAAGTCATCGGTGTGTCATCCACACAGCAACAAAAATAGATTAACAAGTCTCCAAAGCCGTTAAAAAAACATCCCGGATATAAATATCTCATAGGAACACAAGACATGTACGTGTGAAGAGCAATATGAATATGGTCATATTCACGTAAGAGACTCCATCCCATTTGTGAAAAGAACAAACAGAGCAGCACGAGACTATCATGGAATGGAGAGCATGAAGGTAAGCAGCACGTTTCTATTCCTACCAGAGAAAACACGCGATTGTTTCTGTCAATTACACAGCTCAGTGATATAGTCTGGCGTCGGGTTAGATGGCTGCATATTCGTACGTGGTCTATTGTTACTGTCTATAGTGTGCTCCAATATCCTAAAGGACTTGAGTGAAGGGAAAGCTCACACTGCACAGCCCCAAATGATGCTTTGGCATTTTGTGTCAAGCGAATGCAAGACGGAGCAACATTTAATTAACATTTCTAATTGTGCCTTGAAGGCTGCCTCGATTTAGTGGCGGCATCATCCGCCGCTGATTATGTTACAATGATGAGTTTAATGGTGCTGGATATTTGGGCTCCTTGAAAAAACAGTGAGTGTGAGGATGCTCTGTAGGCCGGTGTGTGTGTGTTGCCCCTAGTAACCCCATATTCAGATGTGAATGAAGAGGGGCTGTGCATGAGTGTGTGTATATATTCACTTTTCAACCGCTGTATATGTGACCTTGACAGGGCAACGTGCTTTATGTGGTGGATCCATGCTTGACATAATCAGTTCATTGAATAAAGGCTACGTATTGCCATCCTTTAAGACACTGATTCACTTTTAGAGATGCTATCCATGCCTTTAAACAGCATTTTGCAGGCAAGGGAGTGTTTAGAGAACAGGTATTTCTGGAGTTGTGTTGTCTGTATTTAAAAACAGCACTTTAAACCAGACTGCCATGGTAGAGTCATATTGTAAGGCCCAGCCATACAGGTTAAGTGGTTCTGTCTGTTAGATAAAAACTGACAACAACAAAAAAATCCAGCGACTACTCATCGGGAGTTAAGCCTTCTGTGGAATCATGGGTTGTGCTCAAGTCAAAAGAACCCCGCCGCCCCCACACACACACACACACACACACACACACACACACACACACACACACACACACAATTGGAAGAAATGGCACATTTCAGCCCACCACACACTCAGGCCGTATTATTCTGCCTCACTGCGCTCACTTGACTCGCTGCCAGTGTAACTGTATAAGTCACCCCCCTACCTTCCCTACGTCTGTCTACAAGCCTGTCCTGACTTTCCCTTTCCCTCGCCTCGCTCCATCCGTCTCTCTTTCTTTTCCTCTTTAATTCCAGCTCCTTCCTTCCATTCCAAAATAAACACTGTTATCCTGAAATGAATGAGGGACATTAATGCTTCCCCCCTTTGGTTTTATTGTTAACAAATAGTCCTAATAGGCCAAACATTCGTTAGGACACGGCGCCAACGCAGCCGTTTACGATTGCCCTTCCAGAGAAGGAGATGAAATAGAGCAAAGATAACGGCTCTAAGATAACAAAGACAAAACCTGCTAACAGAGAGAGAGAGGCACCCAGAGATCTGAAAGCCATTAACTTAGGTGATGGCTAGGAGGAATGGGTCTGCGATGGCCTATTTCTTTGGGCTCTATCTCTCATCAGGGGCGCTCACCCCAGACTCCATGTTGTGTGATTTATTTTTTACCTCAAAATCTCTCTCTCACTCTCTCTCTCTCTCTCTCTCTCTCTCTCTCTCTCTCTCGCTCTCTCTCTTTTTCTTTCTTAGGTTGGGCGTGTGTAAGGCCCAGTTGTGCAAACCTTCCCCAACTATGTGTTCCATCACCCAAATGCCTCAAGCACCTCAGTTGTCATGGAGATAGGACACAGGTGCTCCAATGGCTCCCCAGACACTTGTGATGTCATCGTGGAACAGGAAGAGGAAACAGTCCTGCCCTCGATTACCCCTATTGTATACAGAACCACTTAATCTCGGCCACAACGTTGTTATGAATAAAAACATATCTTCAGAAAATGTCTGGGTCACCAATCCATGTCATGCTATTGAGTCTATTTCACGATCATTCCATTCACTGTGCACTGCAGGCCAGCTGGAAGGATAAAGCAGCCACACAAAACACCAAAGCTTGAATGAACCAAGGACAGTGACTGTTTTCTGGCAGGTGTATTCTCTCACAAAAGGGCCACTCTGGATCACACACGTTTGCACTAAATGTAGATGGGAGAGATGGAGGAGAATCAACTTTGAGGCAATATCAAATTATTGGAGTATACTTAAAAGGCTATTCAGATAAAATGAATACAAATTAAAAAAGAGTCCTGTGCCATAACAGTACCATACATAACATTCGTATGCGATTGAATGTCTTTCTTACAAATCCTTCTCTTGAGACGACCTCTCTTACATGAAGAGGTGAAGAGAAGGCAGTTGGCAGACCAGGAAACATGGGGCTAATGCCTGCCTGTCCTCAGGTCTCAACTCTGAGGCAGGAAATGAGCTGGTGTTTCCACCAATCACTTTATAATGGAGAGATTTATTAGAACGAGGGTGCTGCTGCTGTGCCGACCCTAATTAATTTACCTGTGTGTGTGTGTGTGTGTGTGTGTGTGTGTGTGTGTGTGTGTGTGTGTGTGTGTGTGTGTGTGTGTGTGTGTGTGTGTGTGTGTGTGTGTGTGTGTGTGTGTGTGTGTGTGTGTGTGTGTGTGTGTGTTTGCGTGTGTGAGTGCACGTGTGTGTGTGTGTGTGTGAGAGAGAGAGAGAGGGAGAAAGAATTCATATTCATGCTTTATTATTATATTGCTTTATGAGGAAAATTTGTGTTGTTGAAAGCAGCAGGTTTCAACTTGACTAATACTACCTTTGTCGTGAGACAATGTAAAACATGTGGGCTTGGCAAACAAGAGACCTATACATCACACAGCCAGGCCCAGCCAGACGGCCCTAGGCAAGCAGCCCCCCTCTATGTCAACCTCATTACTAATTGGGAGTTTACATTGGGTGAGAGCAGATATTAGTGAGGTGCAAGCTGAAATTGCGGTGGTGCAACTTTTGCCGAACCCTCACAACTATGGTATATGTATTAAGTGTGACGCTAGTGTGACAGCTCCTGGCACCTCCTGATTGGTGGGCTTCCAGGAGATGATTGTTAATCACAAACACCCATGCTGGTTGCTCTCCTCAGCTATATAAGCTGCAGGAATCAGCCACTTAGCTCTCCCTTCCTTGATGTATGGTTTGTTTTACTTTGGTTTGGTTTGGATTTGCACATACATTACACTCTTCACTCACACAAACACAGCATCCATTACTGATTACTGACATTCATGCACCACTTAGTGACTTACTTTAAACTTTGATTAAATAAATTATTATTTGGTTAAACTTAATTTCTTGTGTGGTTTCCTCATTGTCATTCCCTTGAGCCGGGCTGTGACACTAGGCAAACAGATGAATGTACTTTAGGCAAATGATCGTCAATCTCTTGCAAGTTGACTGTGAAGACTTCATTTTAACTTCTTGCTGTGACATGAATAAAGACGTGGTAGAGCTATTCAGAGATTTTTTAACCTCAAAGATGAAAAGGTTCATGGAGCTTTACTCAAATAACCAAACCTAAAACTGTTGTGTTGAAGATACATTTTCAATTTCTTAAACTCCGAAAATAGGTTTAACAAGATGTGCTCGCGAACCCTACCAGTCCCCTCTACCCCTCTACCTTTTATAATAGCTATTCAGTGAGAGGGACATTGCCTCATCTCCTCTATGCTAAATCACAGACCCCAATTTCACCATGGGTAACCGGTTCCTTTCCCCTTTCAATCCTAACTTCTGGCCATCACTTATTTCTTACCCATCTATTTTTATATCAAAATGTTCTCGATCTCTCTTGGTTTCTCAATTTCCTAACACCCCCCCCCCCCCCCCCCATATTCTTCTTACCCCCTCCCGTTCCGCACCACATCATACTATCTCAATCTCTTCCACACTCTCTTCTGTGTTGCAGTATGGGCCTGGAACCACAGTGGTACGATGACTAACAGCAGAGGAGCATGCTGAGGGTTTACGAAATGTTTAACATTCGGTCAAAACCAGCCTGGTCGGGCGCTCGGCCAACAAGCTTGTTTTACTTGCCATAATGGCTTCCTCTTAACAAAATATCTGTCGGCGGGAAGGCAGTTGATGTCTGCGTCTGAGGGAGATTTATAGACGTCAGACATGGGCGGCCATAATTCGTGACTGAAGACACTTTAACCCGTGCTCATCATAGATCTTTTTATTATGTGTTTTGCGAGAGCATGTGTGTGTGTCTCTGTGAGGGATTGTTTTTTGATATGGTGCTATACCCCTCACAATACATCTTCTGTAATGGCTGGCTGGGTAACTATGGCCGGCCCCCCTTTCTAGATAGTGGTGGGGAGGGCGGTATATCAGAGTTGATTTGGCTTCCTGCCACATATGTGTCAGCTCTCCCTGTCCAATGAGGATCGCACAAATAGCGTTCCAAGTCACTCACATCACACTCCCCATAGATCTTACAGACGGTTACAGTACCCCCCCCCCCCCCCCTTCCTTTTTAAGATATACTCCCCCGGACTTCTGTCAGTGACCCCGAGTCACTCCTATGGATTTGCTGAGATACAATGTCATCTCTCTTCATCTGGCCCCCTCAAAGAGGCCTGTCACAGTATTTCCAAAAAGTCCAGATGGCTATAGTCAGCAGGAGCGGGAAAGAGAAAGCCTGAAAGCGGGAATGAAAGCCTCTATTATAAAGACAGGGATGGAATCGGATGACATACTAGAATATACTGGTTTCATCGGCCCATTGTGTTTGCAATAACATAAGGATAGATCGGCTTTACATGATGTGCAGCTCAAATAAATGCAGGCAGGAAACACTAGAAAGCCGAACAACATTACTGAAAATTGGCTAAACTAAATGACACTAAGGAAATATGTTTTTAAAAGAGCTGCGCGCTTGTAAACCAGGAAATGGCAGTAAAGAGAGACTTAACCATGAAGACGAGTCCACGTCTCTTTGTGAGCACGCAGCAGGAGCAGTTTGGTGCGTGCATGAAAATGTCAGAGTCCAGTGTGGGAGCATTTTTTCAAACTGGAAGAAACATGGCACAGAGAATGCACAATGACAGTGCAATGCTTAATGCAGCATAAAGTTAAAACGCTCGTCCAAGACTGATGTTTAATCACCATAGAAACACAACAGCCTTGCGCGAGCGAAACAGCGATTCACCCGGTGAAACTCTGAGAGTGTGACAGTTGGTAACGGTGTCATTCACAGTGACACCTCGCCGGTGAGGGCCACCGCGCCAAAAAAAACTTTAGTTTGACAGCTAAAATGATAACCGGAGATATCCTGTCCGTTAGCGCTGTTGGGGGGAAAAGGCTCCTACGGTCTGATTGCATTTCTCAAGCCTGAATACACAGAGCGATGTCGGCAAACTGACAGCGCGACTAAATATATGTCCAGCGAGCCGGCTCCCCCGTTAGTTTCAGTCTACAGACGAAAAAGTTACAATCACCTCCTGAGCATGGACATCGTTTAAAGCCTCTCATTGTTATGATCAGGGCTTTGATGCAAATTCTGAAGTCTGAACATTATGGTGGGAGCTGTGGTGCAGTTTTTTTTAGAGCAACTCAACCTGCACTGCACTGCAAAAAAAGAAGAAAGGCAATAAGTCAATCTTTTTGTAGATTCATCCTCATATAAGTCAAGGTAAAAATCAGTGAGAGGTTCACAAATTAATTCCTAGTAAAATATTAATTTTACTCTTAGATTTGAAGGTTTTACTGTTTAATTAATTATTTAGGGTTGCTTTTTAGTTGTAGGCTATGTTTGAGGAGAACATTTGGGAGTTCATGTATGCAATGTTGAAATAATTGACTAAATAATAAACAAAACTGCAAAAGCCTCTTTCAGTATTCGGTTTCGGCCGTTCGGCCAACTGTTTAATTTTATTCGGTTTCGGCCAAGAATTTTCATTTCGGTGCATCCCTAAAATCTAGCACTGGTCCCATTGCCGTGTGCTTGCTTGCCAGCTCCACTGCACTGTGTGTAATTCGTCCAGTGACCATGACAGAGGAGCAACCAGTACGATCTGTGCAATGACAAAGCAGTGTATGTGTTGGTGCCGCTGTTCTCTCTTCATGCCTCTGCAGTCTAGGACAAGCAGATTGATGTTACAGCGGGTGGAGCGCTACTTTGCTAGCATGCCAGGTCACAATAGCTGCACCGTATGTGTGTGTGTGTGTGTGTGTGTGTGTGTGTGTGTGTGTGTGTGTGTGTGTGTGTGTGTGTGTGTGTGTGTGTGTGTGTGTGTGTGTGTGTGTGTGTGTGCCTCAGGAGAGAGCAAAAGGAGAACATGGCTCCCCTCTTTTGTCTATGTCCTCGTTCTGCCTTTGTTCTCCATCTCATCCTCTTCTTGTCTCTCTCTCTTCCTTTGACTAGAGGCTTTCTTCCTTCTCAAGTTCACAAGTTGCCACTCCTCACCTTCAACATCCACCCCAAGCCTCACATTTTGCATTACAAAATAACAGGTTGGCTGACTAGCTGAAGTCCACATGATACAGTGTGGCTCGGTGAAAACACGAGAGACAGCAAGGGTGCTTTGTATGGAGCCTTAAGGTAAAACACTTGAGACCAAGTATCTGTATTAAATTATTAGCATCAATGATATCACCAGCAACAGTCATTTGGTATTTTCGAGGGATCTCACTTTCAAAAAGACAGGAATCTACTTTGCAGTGAGAGGATCAGAGGATCTGTCATCAAAGGAATTTAACACTGTGATGTAAGCAAAAAAAAATGCAAATGAACGAACATGCACACACGTGCACACACACACACACACACACACACACACACACACTCACACACACCAACACTAGAACATCTGTCAGCAGCATTAGTCAGATGGATCTGCTTGAATTAGCATGAAAATCCAACTGGCAGACAGCAATGAATTTGAGATTATTTTGGCACAAAAAAGGCAAAGAAAAACGAGTGAGGAAAAGGGCAAACTGAGAGGGAGACCTAACCAAATAGAGGTTGATATTTTTCACTCACATCGCTGCACTGGCTGAGTATTGTAATTTACTTACAAGGGCACAGGGCAGTTTGTCTGAGAACACGCATTTTGAATTTCGAGCAACAGCCTGAGCGAGAGGGGGTATTAGAGAGATAGGAAGGAGAAGAGATGGAGTTTAGAATAAATGGGAAGGGGAGGAAACAGTGAGAGAGGCAGACAGGGGAACTCATTAACTTCTCTTTAATAAAGCCCAAGTCACATGGGGACCCTTTCATTCCTTCATCTATCCAGTCACACAGACAGGCACACACACACACACACACACACACACACACACACACACACAGGCACACACAAACACAGGCGTACAGTACACTCTAGTGCCACATTGATCAACTCCAGATCATCACACAGACAGTGATCATAATCGCATCTCCAAAATAATTTGCCTCACATACGAAATCGCTAACCTGTGCGATGGAACTCCATTTTATGATAGGATGTCCCTGACAAACCTTTGAGATTCCAAAGTTACTGCGGAAAATCAAAACAGTGCTGACCATCACCTCTCCGCTACCATATTCTGTGAATAAATGACTGGAATGCTGACAGCGAGGACGCTGAATGTAAATATTTTGTAGGCTCAACACAACTCAATACCATAAAGAAACCCAATATCTTAAAGCAACGGCACACAGGCTTAGAGAAAATGTGCAAATAAGAAGGGGAGGCAAAATGATTTTCCTCCTTTACAAAGTCTAAAAAGCGAAAAAATCATTTCCATGATAAATATTGAACCTGGCACTGGGCCCAGATCCCGGTTCCCTTTTGTCATTTTCCGTTTGTAGGATAAGTTCTCTCTGACTGTGAGGCATTGGAACGGGACTAGCTGAACACTATGGTCGAGGGAAAGCAGCCATTGGATTGTAGCGTTAAAGCTTCTTTCTATATCTGAAAATCCATGCCTTTCCCCAGGGGCCAGAAAGCAAGCCTAATTTAAGAAGCGTGGGCCCTGTCAGCTGTCATTAGCATGCACACTCCCAGACACACACACACACACACCACAAACACACAAGTGGGCACTTTCATCCGAAAAACACACATAGCGCATGCATGCACTTGCAGACTTTCTATCACAGAGCTAGTTCCAGAAATGTCAGGAGACATCATCTGACAGAACAAAGCCAACCAACATGTTACCCAACCTGGCGCTCTATACTGGGGGGTAATGGAGACAGACAGATGGAAAGAGAGAGAGGGTGGAGAAATTATTGATTAAGGCTTAATTGCAAACACAACAAACGAAAAACAGAAAAGAAATTGCAAGCGTCTGTTTTGAAACAGACCTCCATCAACCCCAGCTGCAGTGTGTGAAGCAGATACTATGTGACCCTTTTGCCATGTGAAGGTGTGTTAATCAAACCCAACATACTCATTCTTTATTCCTTAAGTCACATACACTGAAGTTCACCCATCTTGTTCAATTTAAGACCGCACAAATCATGTACAAAATAATAAGTAATCTAAAAATACGGAAAGACAAGGTAGGTCTAATTTGAGAGGGTAAACATACATTTTAAAAATCTTAAACTATGTGCATAAAAATCAGCGGGGAATTTGTGGCATGGTTTTAAGCAGTGGTTAAAACAACGCACAAACATTTCTTTTAAAGATATATGGATGAGGAACCACACACATAACCTCTCTATACATTCGATTCATCCTACATAAAATCAAGCAAACACACGAACAAACACAGTGAGAGAGAGAGACACGGTGTATCTTTCTCTACTGTTCTCTATCTCAAATGATCACATCCAGGTGTTCTATACATCATCAAGAGGGATTTCAAAGCAGGAACATGCCAGTCTCCAGGGCCTATATCTTATCAGAGACACAGATTCCCCCTCTGCCTCAATGGGCTGATAACCATTTTGTGTAACACCAGTCGTAGCTTCACTGCAGAGATCAAAGGGACTTTTAAATTGACATCAAATAATTGTAACAAAAAAAAAACATGATGGGACGGCTGCCACCTAAGAAATCCATATGCCAGCAGCAGCCATGCAGCACTGTTTCCCCGGTCACATCGTGCAGGAATTAATTGTCCCCTGATACTGTATGACATTCCTCAGCAGATCTCCATCTCGCATCTCGTCACTAGAAGCACAAGTTCATTCACTCATATGATACAACTTAGGGGTTTGCCGGTGAAATAAATTAGCATTTTTAGAATATATTAGCATACCCAAAGGGGAACTGCGGTAACATTGATTACCAGTAACCGCATGCATTTAGATGCTGCTCTGCTTCTGATCACACACACAATATGCCATCACACCTTTCCCCCCTTCACACACACACACACACACACACATACACACACACACACACACACGCATACAAACCTTGTCTCGGTTATAGTGCCACCCCCTGTTGCGAAGCAGGTGCCGTGATATGATTCTCCCTGCCTCGATGCATGCTGACACAAGCGCATTCACACACACACACAAACATACACACACACACACACACACAAATATACACACACACACACAGACACACACACACGTACATGCACACACATGCACATGAATGGCTTCAAAGACAAAGCTGTGAAGCAGAGGTGACAGGTCTCTGGTTCCATGCCATCCCTAGCAAATGTAGCACTAATTGCCGTTCCCCCTCTGTTAGAGAGCTGCGTGGCCCCAACATGGGGCCCATATGGACCCCAAGATGGAGTCATCTCCTGCCCGCAAGAGGATCATGTGAAGAGAGAAAAACCAAGTGGTGTTACATGGGATAGGTAAGAAAACTAATCAAAATTGACAAATAAAATATATAAGTTGACAATGTATATTCAGTATTTGAAAGCTGGGAAGGGAATCTGTTGTTGTTAGTATGACAGCTGATTAGAGAGATGAGAGATCTGAGTGTGACACCTCTATTGATCTCTTCATTTGATTGACAGGCAAGGCTCTGATTCACACATTTCTCTCATCACAGAATGCGTTGCACATATAGCAAAGAGGGTCAGCGTGTCAGACACACAAACACACACACACACACACACTGCTCCACTGAATGTCAGAAAAAGAATATTTGCTTCCATACATCCCTCCTTGTGACCAGAATATTCCGCTATTATGTTGGCCCAAGCAGGGCTATTTCCTCCCCCAGTTAGCCTGTCATCGGGGCATTGTACTGTATTGTCTGGGAGTGAGCCTAAATGGGGCCCCTATCAGGGGTATTTTCAGGTACTTTCATGAAAGAATGGAGTGGATATTCATATCACATTTCAGCTTTTCTATCACTGAGCAAACACAGACACGCATGCATTGACACACACATACACACACACACACACACACACACACACATACATACATACAGAAACATGCCAGCACTTCCTTCGCTGACCCAAACGAGCAAATCAAGTGCATTCCAGCTGCCAGCGATTTCCTCCATCTTCCCCAAAAGACAGGATCCCATTACAAGCGCTTAGCTGTTATCTATCACAGAGGTACCAGCAAACATTGCTGCAAATGGAACGTCCTGAAGATTTCCAGGAGCTGTCTACAATTCTGGAACAAGATTACACTGCCAAAATGTAACTGAACTTCCACCATTGGCGTTGGCAGCCATTGTTCAAAAATAGTTCTTGCAGAAACCTTCTTGATTAACCTGCTCTCCTGAACGAGGGCAAACTGATCAGTCCAAATGTCTTAAAAGGAACTGGCATGTCACAGCAAGCTCCTTTAATTCCCACTCTCACTGATCCATCTCGTGATTATTGGCAATTATCTGTCAATTAGCAATGTGCTGAGATCACCACAATGAGGAAAGGCAAAGCAATCAGGAGCTGTTAGGGTAGAAACGGTCGTCCATACTAATGACCAGATCTACTGTCCAGCTTGCACAGAGAACCCTGTGTGTTATTGTGTGTGTGTGTGTGTGTGTGTGTGTGTGTGTGTGTGTGTGTGTGTGTGTGTGTGTGTGTGTGTGTGTGTGTGTGTGTGTGTGTGTGTGTGTGTGCTTTGTCTATAAATAACTAATAACTAACCTTCAGTGTGACTTGTGGCAGTCACAGTGGAGCAGGCCTGTCAACACTGTTCCATGTCTACACTGCTCAGTAGTTTTACAGGCTCCTAAATAGGATACATATGCCACTCCAAACGCCCTCGACTAAAACACACACTTAACCCCTCCTTCAATGGCCCCCAAACCACCCATCACCCCCAGTGAGGTGCCCCATTGCTTTGAGTCATGTAAAATCTTAAATGAATGTTTATGTAATAATATAGCAGAATACTTTGGGTAATTGCTCTATTAAAATGATCTGTGCTTAGGGAGGCAGTGGACATAAATCCCAAATAAAAGTACCATATACAAAGAGGTGGAAAAGCTAGGACAACATTTAAAAAAAATACATTTTAAAAGCAACCCCTGGACGATGATAATATGATATTATATGGCCTAAACAGTAAATGTCCTTGAATTGATATACTTAAATACTTACATGGGGCAAGAGCTTTGTTTACCCTGTTACATTTGTTGAAGAAAACAACGAGACATATATACCAAGTGACAAATCATCCTTGTATACGAAACGCGACCGATCCATCAGACACACACCCTCGCCTCTCAAATAAACAGAGGATGCTTACGACATATGTCATTCCTTCCCCGTGCTGTGATCCATGATATGATCGCAACGTCATACGTCCTGGATGATTCACAATCAATCTACACAGCCCAGGAAACAGACAGATAGATCGAGAGAGAGAGAGAGAGAGAGAGAGAGAGAGAGAGAGAGAGAGAGAGATGGAGAGAGAGATACTTCTTGTTTGCTTTTTCAGAAGTGCTATGACAATCCATCATGCTTTTCTGTATTAGAAGCTGCCTGCCGCATGATGTTTATCAAAGGAGGTAGATTTTTCAAAGCATTAACGTGAGCCTCAAATTGATTGAGAGCATGTGCGGAAATGCAACACACTTTCTCTGTATTCTCAACCGACAATAAAAGGCAGGAAAAAAAGGGTCCTCTTTCAGCCAACCGTTGCCAGGTGTCTGAAAGCCCTTTTAGAGCAAGGGCGGGTGATTTTTTTTTTTTTATGTTTCATTTTTTTCTTGAACCTGCTCGCACACACATTCACACAAACACACTCACAGACTCAAAAAACGACCTTGTCAGGAGTTATAACCATCACACAAGGAGAGCATTACACACATGTGCCTCTCAGTTGCACCTTGAGGCTAGGTATACGTCCACATCTCAAGTAGACTTCATCAATGTGAAAATGTGAACGAAACATACATTTGTTAATTCAAAACTTTGGAAATTAGAATGAACACATGGTGGCACCAGGTGGGCTGTTCAGATTTGAATAGAGCCCCCGTATTCATTTACAAAGTAGGAGACATCAAATGTTGCGCACACACACACAATAGAGAAAGTGGACATAGTCACACAAATCTGCAGGAAGGTGCACACACACACACAAACACACAATTTCAATGATTTCACTAGACAGCAACAACAACAAAAGAAAAAGAAAAAAAAACTAGGGAGAGTCTGCAAATCACAGTGCTCTGGTATACTCAGACAGATCTTTTGAAAATATGAAAAGACAGAAATGGCCATAACCTGTTTGGCCATAACAGGTTTTGATGTTGTATGAGGATAGACAGACTCAAGCCTCAGCATGGAGAACAAAAGCCTGGGACTTATGACTCCTCTCGCTGCTTTTTGTCCAGATAGCAATTTTGTAATTGGTATTACAAAGTCTCGGTATTGACGCAGACACAGGTTGGAACATGGTGTATAATCCATCTGAAATGAACTGAGTAATGTGCTTCACTCAAACTAAATGTACGTTAGCACTGAAATGATAACCTGGGAAAATATAATGTAACTTCTGGCATAGAAAGGACACAAAGATATCCATGAGAGATCAATCTTGTATTTTCAAGTGTGTGTTAGAGGGTTTTTTTTAAGAAATTCTATTACAAATAATGTACACTTTATGCTGGTGTGCATTAAGAGAATTCATGATAAAAAAAGAGTCAACCAGCACACATTAATAGTGGACCTCTCGATATTTTCGAAAAAATGTCCTCTGAAACTGAC
The DNA here is from genome assembly GCA_026929865.2 of Hyperoplus lanceolatus. Classification (NCBI taxonomy): domain Eukaryota; kingdom Metazoa; phylum Chordata; class Actinopteri; order Uranoscopiformes; family Ammodytidae; genus Hyperoplus; species Hyperoplus lanceolatus. The sequence goes on from CM049406.2 coordinate 20,907,809, forward strand.
ATGTGACACAGTTGTGAAACACAGCGAGGGGAGAAACCGCTGTACAATTATGTTCAGCTCGGCTTAGCGGGCGCGTTTGTCATCTTGACATATCATCCACTGAGTGCAGCACACGGGCCATGGTGGTGGAGGAAGAAAAAAAAACGTGTGCTTTTGAAAACGAGCACATCTGTTCATTCACGTTTTCAAATTGCGCTCTGCTATATTTAAAACCTCCTTGACTGCATGCCATATGTGTTTACAGTATATTCCATCAGTTCATTTCTTTTCACCCCAGTTCTCAGAAAGAGCAGGGCCCGACTCTGCTCACACATCAGTGTCAATCTGATGAGTGGGTGTCTAACAGTGTGTGAAACTCACATCAAAGGCAAGCCGATTTCAACGAAGAAAGCGGGGGGGGGGGGGGACTTGATAGGAATAAGGAATGAACAAGGATGGAACAAGTGGAAAAAGGGCACGGGGGTTCATACTGTTCAGTGACGCCCTATTAGTGTACAGGTTTGGGTTAGCAGCAGTGTAAGAAGCTTACCGAATCAAGACATCTGTCATAGACAAGGCAGCAGCGACCTTAACAAACAAGCTCACACACTAACAGGCTAGCAAATACACACAACCTGACTCAATGCACCCAAACAGTCTCCTCCACATCATTCATTATAGTTGTGTTTGGTACAAACAAAAAAAGGCAAATCTCCCTCACTCCCCACAGACTTCCTCTCACACAAAGATGCACGCAGGCAGGTGTACACACTCTAAAGGGCTGGAGGGACCGATGTGTTTAGGGGTTATAGCGGCCCAAAGACCAACAGTCTCCTCCTCATTAGCACAAATAAGATGGTATTGGCAGATAGAGGCCTAGCCCCTTTTCTCTGTCTCTCTGTGCCTCACTCGCACAAATGAGGCCTAATCCTTGTCCTCTAGCTAACCTCTAATGTCACATACAGCTAGGAGGATGGCGCCGAGAATGGAATACTATATGCCACAGCATCTCTCTATGTGGGTTAATTTATTTATGCACCATCTGAAAGTAAATGTTTAATTATTATATCAGGCAAGATGATTGACCTATGGATGTTTAGTTTGACCTCTGGTTTGCAATACATTCAAATGCTTCCCCTCGGCCCTTACAGTCATAACTATTCATGAAGGGAGAGAGGAGGCGGAGGTCAACAGGCCAATATGGGCTGGGATCAGTTTGTTAGGTCACTTATGGAAGCACAATGTGAATAGAATACATATGCAACCTAGGTTAATATATTAAACAATAATAGTGGATGTTCAATAACGTTACACACTCGCAATCTTACATTTTTAACCAATGGACATTCCCAGCTAGGCTTGATTTCTATCTTTTTTCTATACCCCTCCCCCCTCCCGATAGATTTCCTTCGCCTAAATACACAGAATTGAACCTGAAAGCCAAACAAACCGCCTTTGACCTTGGCTCCTTTAGGGAAACGCCTCTTTCAGTCTGTCAGTTTTTTTAAGTTGTACTCTAGAAAGCCAGGCAGTACGAAATGCTGTCCAAGTCATTCCCCATTACCCTCTGTGCTTCAAATCAATAGTTAATTACCTCCAAAGATGCTGCCTTCTTATCCTGCTAGACAAGTGGACAGCACAGTGCGGGGAGAAATGTGGCGGGCAGAGGGACTCAGTGTCTTGCGGTGTGAAAACTCTCCTCCCAACACTGCTACTTTTTTGGCCCGTCAGTGTCCCTCTCAGAAGCTGGCATTCCCTTTTGCACTTCGCATGCACTTCCTTAATTCATTCTACCACACAATTTTCATTTCTGAGGCTAACGCGGACACACACACACAGACACAACTATTCATGCACAATTTCCTCCCTATCCACCCGTCTCTTGCCAAGGAACCCACTGCTTAATAAGAGATTACATTTATGTTGAGGAGAAGGGCAGGCCAATGGTGAAACATGTCCACATATCTTGAACCTGGGAAAGGCCCTGGCACTTACTCATTAATAATGGGACAGGCCCGAGGCCCAGACCCTTAGCTCTCTGTCTTTACTCATTTCCTTTCCACACATCAAAGTTGTGTGTGTGTGTGTGTGTGTGTGTGTGTGTGTGTGTGTGTGTGTGTGTGTGTGTGTGTGTGTGTGTGTGTGTGTGTGTGTGTGTGTGTGTGTGCGCTTATCATTCCCTATGAGAAACAGCATGTGGAGGAGTCAGTTTTTATTTAATCAGAAGTGCAGCAGCCTAGCCTGGCATTCCCAGACCTGCCACTAGGCGCTGGCAAATTAAATTTGCTGCGCGTGTTGGTCTGGACACGCTCCGTTGAAGCTTTATCAAGAAAACCAGAAATGCATGCAACGTCGAAGCCGTGATAGTAAACATCAAAGATGGCTGCGGATATGTTGTGTGAGTTTGAGACTGCTTTGGCCTCGACCCTTAACGATTTGGAAGACGGAACTCAAATCTTTCATTAGCAAGTAAGTGGAATGTTCTGTTTTGCCGACCGACTACGGCAAACGTTTAATTTAACAGTTTAACAGCTGTTCGCTAAACGAAAGGGGCTTACATCACCTTGTGCATCGCTCTGATTGGTTGTAGTGCTATCTGGATTTCCAGGCTAGCAGCAGCCTCCACCACCATGCGTAATTTCAGCCCCTAATAACGTCCTGCCTTCCTCGGAGCCCTGAAGACACTGCATCCTCTGGGCTGCTGATTCATTTAAAATGCAAAAAGTATACTGCAAAGTTTTGTGTTCCTGTACAGTTGCAACTTTATAGTACATGTATTCCCTGAGAAGGAAGGGATTTGCTATACAAACACAATGCTATAATGTCTAGTTGCCAAGTGTGCACAGTGCAGCTAAACAGATATGCTTATCAGTTTGATTGTGGATTTTAAAAAGTTTCCCACACACCGAAAAAGCCCTTATATACCTGCCTCCCTCCCACTCCCTTTATGTTTCTGCCTTATTGGCCCCGCAGTCATCCAGCTTGAAGACCTTAAGCCTGAGCCTGAGGGCTTTAAAAAAGTCTAAATTAAATCATTCTGGGTCCGACTCAAAATACAGATCTCATTATAAGCATCATAAATGAAGCTCTTTGTTCTGACATGCCCTTAATCCCAACAGTCTCTTTATCCAACTTCCTGTTTCTGCCAATGTTGCGTCTATTACGTTCCTCAGACAAGTCTCAGATTTCAGTTCTTCCCCCCTTGTAGTAAACCCCATAATTCTTCAAAAATGCATCAGTTTAAAAAAACTAAAAGTGTGGAGGAAAGAGGCAGTTTAGAGGGAGGGAGAACAAGAGGGAGAAATAACCAATTTTTCCCCAGACAGGGAGATTTGAGAGGGGAGGTGTGGAAACAACGGTGTGTAAAATTGCAACTATTCTTTTGATTTCATTAAAATTACCATCTAATAAGGTAAAGAAATAAAAGACCAGGAAGTCTAGTCCACAAGCCCTTTGTGGATGTGGGCTGACCCTAAGCTAACGGCAGGAGGAGGGTTAGGCCGGACAGGGACCAAAAAGGCCACGTGCTATAGATGAGAAAAACGCTGGATATGAGGCTGTAAGTGTGTAGAACCCTCAGGAGTCAGGGCCGCGTGAACAACAGTGGGAAATAGAACTCGATAATCAATGTTTTTCTCTTCTCGCCTCTCGATCCAACACATAGCAAAGAGGCCCCCCCCCCCTTTTCCTGCTGACTGAACAACTGTCACGCAATCTCCAGGACAGGTGATAATGGAAGGGAAAAAAGCCGAGACAGAGAAATAATGAGAAAAGGCACATTCTTCACACCACCCATCCTTTTCGAGTGGTGGAGAAAGCTGGGTCACCGCGCCCAATCAATTACAGGGCATTGCCATTTCCATAGGTGTGGCTTCGGAGAGTAATCTCTAGAAGTTTGTGCTCTTGTGTGCACATCAAGCCGCGGTGAGTGTATACGTGGGTGTGCATGCTGTGTCCGTGTTGCGTGGTGGTCTGCCATTTTTTCGAGAACTTGGCTTTCTCCGTGAAACAGATGACTCACACAGTTTGAGGTTGAACTATGTATCCCGATCATCACCACCGCTTTTCACTCGCTCGCGCTCTAATGCGTGTCTTATGTTGGCTGATACACTGGGCCCTTGCTTATCCCTCGAGATGGGAAGCGATAAAGGCCCGGACCTTTTCCCACAGTCCGCCACCTGTCGTGATAAGAGCCAGGGAACGAAAGCAAGACGGGTGGAAACCTAACACTGCTGATAGCATCTCTGCCGCAAATCTCTAGAAACAGGAATGTGTGCCGGACACACCGGAAGACAACACGGTAAAAGAACACGAAATATCCGCTAGACGCGAAAAAAGGGAAAAAAAGACCAGAGTGCGGTAAGGATGGAACAGTAAGCACAAATACACAAACACACATACAGTTTAATGCACACTGTGCTCCTCCTCTCTCTCTCTCTCTCTCTCTCTCTCTCTCTCTCGCTTTCCCTTGATACTGCTCATTCTCACACTGTGACGTACACAAAAAAATGCGCACATGCATACCAGCCCCCAACCTGCATCCACCATCTGGCCTCCCCAAGGCTCAGATGTCTCTGGGGTAAGGTGAGCTCTGTGTGCATGTGCGTAATGTGCGCATTTGTGTGTGTGTGTGTGTGTGTGCGTGCGTGCGTGCGTGCGTGTGTGTGTGTGACATCAAGAGAAACAGAGAGAATGAGGAGCCAGTGATCATATCATCCAAAAGAAAAAAACTCACACTATACAGTATACACTGTAGTATGCTGCAATATGACAATATGAAAATACCAGCACAGACTAAGATTCTTGCCATATTCCCTACAAGCAGGCACAATACTTTCACAGAAAAAACACATTTATAGCACTGCAGGTACAAGCTGCAACTAGGGGCTTTGCACTGAGGGTCGTCATAGCTGACTAGGCGGCGTAAGCACACCTTAACACCGAGTAGGCTTTTCACTGTGGCCGAAAATAAAGCCTCCATTATTATTGGATGAGGCCATGTCTACTCTGTGCCCCTGCCAGCCATTATGGCTTCAGCCCTCTACTGATGACCCAGGCACCCCAAATGTACAATACACACACACACACACACACACACACACACACAGTGGTAGAAAAACGAGTGGAAAATTTAATTCTACTTGATGTGGTCTCAGGTCAGCAATAGTGCCTGTGGCACTTGTACACTCATGTGGGCCCTTATATATACACAGACACAGACACAATTGTTCATCTGTTGTCATTCCTATCATCATCATCAACCCATGGGCCCGTGTTGCACGCTTGTGTTTTCATTCCTACTAAACATTTGAAATGAGAGAACAGAGGAAAGGAGCAATCTTGCATTCACATCCATTAGAGACTCAACAGGTCTCATTTCACAGGCTGTCTCATCGGCGCACACTCAAACACAAAACTTACATCATCTGTGACGGAGTGGCAGAGAATTCTTAACTCAATGCTACACTAAAGTCAGTCTATATATCACTACAATGCTTAGTTTTCACCAGTAGATTTAAATCCATGAAAGAAAATGAGTATCATTTGAGCCTGAGCAGATCGAAGTAACAGTACCCGATACCCGGACAACATATAAACTGGGTGTTGAAACAATGTTGTGACTGGCACCCTCAAAACAACTGCCTCAAATGTTAATGAGATGGAAAAGATTTCAGATGAGGCATGCTTTTGCAACTGCTGACCTATTTTTGTTTTTGTTTTTATGCCTTGCACTGATTTTGACAGAAGAAATCGTTTTTTTTTCCCAAAACAGCCAGCATGCTTTATTTTGTTATTTTATTTTGTTAATTAATTATTTATGATTGAAAAGCAATGACCAAGAGCAGCTCATCGAATGGTCCATTTGTCCAGTCACGTGCACGAAAGGTTCATGTTGATGTCTGAGTGAAGCGGCGAAAGGCCAATCCTCAACTGTCCATCCCATACTCAACATTTTTAACACTCCTGATTAATGTATATCCACATTGTGTGAGTGTGTGTGTGTGTTCTGTTCTGACCTCCATAACTATTATCTGATATCATTGTTATTGTTTATTCAGGGTAGCTACAATAGTCTCCAATCCATGTTCGTAGCACCCCCCCCCCCCAAGGTTGGGGCATTATCCTAGTGCATTACAGGTACTTAACAGCATCCATAGGGACTGTTGATTGCATATAACAAATGTTCTCTCTTATCAAACCCATATAAACTGAATGCTGTTCTACCCCAGTAGTACATATCAGCCTCGTCCAATCAAATATCACACCTACCCATTGGCTGAAACACACATCTTGCATCTTTTTGAAACTCTCTGACCCCACCTCCTTTGGTCTCTCATTTCTATCTCCCTCGGTCCCTGTCTGCCTTTTGAACCACTGTTTCATCCCCCCTTCGTTACCTCCGTGGCATTCCCCCCTTTCCTCCCACCCATCCGGTTCCAGGCCGTTAAATGAGCGGTCTTATCTAAGCCTAATTGGTTTAAGGGCATACAGAAATAAGCAATGGCTCTGTAAGTAGGGGAGAATTACTGCTGCTGTTGGCAAGAAAGCGTCGGCACACCGTGGGGAGAGAGAGTGGGACGAAAGAGGGAAAGAACAGGAGACAGGAGGGGAATAGGGAGATGAAGGGAGAGAGAGAATTATGGAAGACAGCGGGGCTGGAAAAAGGAAGAGAGGAAAGAAGGGAGGAGTAGAAGGAAGGCAGGCAGACGGGAAGGTGAAGGTGCTTGGGAAGAAATGGAAAGGGGAGACGAATGAGGGCGGAACAGATCTCTGCTGTACATGCTTCTTTTTCTAATTGCATGCAAATCCATGTCTTCTCCACTCTCCTCTATGTTAGGCCTGTGTGTGTGTGTGTGTGTGTGTACTTATTTTAAATCTTTAATTAAAAGTTCTATCATCAGCTTTATACTCAATTAAGCAAGTTGTGGGCCTTCATCGCAGACATCATTTCTACTTCAACTCTCCACCTGGTTATTTCTGTCTCCAATCCATCCTTCCATACTTGAGTGTGTTTTCCTCAATGTGATTTACATCCCACATTTCATCTGTTGTGAGGGAGGGGGTTGTCTACTGTGTGTGTGCGTGTGCATACAGGGAGTTCAAACAATTCATTTAATTCATTGTCAGTGCGTGTCCATATGGCCAGAGACGACCCTTACGCTAAAGTTACAAACCCACACATGCACACTGATCTTTGACACTGTGTAGGTTGATTTGGACCGCTAAAGAGATTACGGTTGACAGGACAGACAGAGATGCTGTCGTTTATGGCTCTCTCTCTCTCTCTCTCTCTCTCTCTCTCACACACACACCCCCACACACACACACACACACACACACACACACACACACACACACACACACACACACACACACACACACACAGACACACACAAAAATGTAAGAGTAACAGATTGTAGTTCAGATCAGTGAAGATTTTAACCTGCCCATGGGACAACCTCCTTTCAATTAGCGACCCAAACAAGGAAATCCCTTTCATCCTTGTTACCCGGGGAACTCTGGGGCCATCTGTTTCTTTCTCATCCCATCTTTGAGAGGATAAATCCCACACTCCTCCCTCAATCCCCCCATCCCTGTCCTCCACCCATCTTTTTCAAATCGACTTTTTTTTTCTGTTGCTGTCATTTCACACTGGGTTAACATTTGAAACCTCAAAATATACATGGCCGCGGAGGTAGCAATTTTGGCCTGGGCTTGGCTTCCATAGCCGTGTGGAAATCTAATGAGTGCAAACAAGAAAGCAGCCGGCCGAGTTACAGAGAACAAGACGGTAGCTGGGAACAGTCCATGCAGGAGCAGGAGTTGTAAATGATTAAAGAGAAGAAGGGAAAGCAAAAAAGCACCACGTGAGAAAAACTAATTTAATTTTTATGTGTGCTTCGAAATGACTGATTTAAGCTTTTGGGAGTGGGAAGAGACAAGGCATGGGAAGCTGTATGTGTGTGTGTTTATTATGGAGAGGATGAGACACTGGCCAATAAAATGAGAAGACAGTATACTGTATATCCATGATGCTGCTGCCGGCAACATCCATCCAGCAGCCAATGTCTGAGGCTGCAGCACACAGTCAGTGTTAAGGTCCCCAGGGTCCCCACAGCGGAAATGAAAAACATGTTTAACCGAGGAGATATTAGCTACTGGTGGCACTGCCGTTTGTCTAAATGAGTGTGTGGGAGTGAGGACAGGGGGAAATATAGGAGGAGATGCAGGAAGACTAGGACAGAGAGAAGGGAATGGAGATGGATGGATGAAGAGAGAAAAATAGAGAGACAGTGTGTGAAATAGGTGAAGGCAGCACTTTTTTTTTTTGTCTTTTCGGTTTTTTTCCTATAGAGTGGTTGATTTTTACAAATGGTGAAAAGAAAAAAGATCAATTTAGCCCAGCATAACAACAATCCAGGTTATGCGGGAAGAATTTCCAATCAGTGCAATACACAATCTCAGAGAGATTTTTTTCTCAGCAATTCAAAATGCCACAGAATGATGCTCAGGGGCTTGTGGTAATGGTATTTTAAATTGTAGAAATTAATGGGATACAAATGTGATGGGAGAAGAACCCTTGGAGGCTTGACAGGCACTCACAACGTAGCCTTCCGTTTCCCCACTGATACAAACTAATTGCTCCTGGGATAATGAGAATCTGAAATAACACAGTTTATGTAGCCTTAACAGATATCAGGGCACGCAAACTGGCGCAAGCTATTAAACACATGTAAATCAAAGTCTAGTTCTTCACAACGATAAGTCCCATAACAGTGACACAAGAGGGAATGCCGCCCGCTCCGAACATAAAGTGATAACCACCGCACTCTTGGTTGCGATCCACGTGTGTTCCACATCCAGAGGTGCTGCCCAGCAGAAAGCATCCCCAACACACAAGCGCGTCTGGGAAAGAAGGCAGCTCCTCCCGAGTCCCCCCACATGCATCAACAAACAGTATAGAACCCACAGTATCTCTTACTTACCTTCCATCGCAGAGGATGTGATGACCAGCACGCCTAAAAGCGCGAACAAATCCACTGTCATGGCAGAAAAAGGGTAGTTTCCACAGCCTGTGTCCCCAAATTACCAAGACGCACGGCGCGCGTCAAAAAGAATCCCTCGGTTTGTCAACAGCGCGGTACTCCAGCAGTATAGCCTTGTGTGTTGTGAGTCACATTTCAAGCCGTAGTAAACAATGTGTGACAACCAGAGGATCGGGGAAGGACGGAGTGTAGAGGGGCTGAGGGGTGCGAGGAGCAGGGGGGAGGCGGTGGTGGTAGTGTTGGGGGGGGGACCCGACATTGCCTGCTCACAGCCCCTATTTGAGCGCCGCGGCCAATCACCGACTGGGAGCTGTAACTCACCGACCAATCAGCAAGCCCGACGCTCCGCCCACCTCACATTGTCAAAACACAAAACTTTTTCCTTGACCTATTTGAAAGCAGCCGTCCGCGCCACTGAAGGGAAATAGCGCCACTACTCGGGTGGTTCGCGCTACTGCATTCTGTTCACACAGGCGCTCGCACACACACACACACACACACACACACACGCACACACACACACACACACACACAAACAGCCAAGCCTAGTCCCAAAGGAGACGGTCTAAACGGCTACATTCTTGCTCAGTGCTCTTTCAGCCTGCGGTTCAAAACAAATGCTGCTGTTGAACTTGTTATCCGGCTCTGTGATTTCCCATATGGCTTGCTCACTTTCACTAGCTGAAAGTTGTGTGATGCAATTAATATTAGGCTACTTCAACTTGGGACATTTCTTCTTCTTTCTTTTTTCATTATAACAGTGTCACAGTTTATTTGCCACCTCTCCCACCTAACCGTTCCACAAAAGTTGACGACATGCATTTTTGAAAAAAAATCTGAATTGGCCTAATACGGGTCTTGCACCCTCACTCTTCCATTATACTCACACACATATATATATATATATATATATATATATATATATATATATATATATATATATATATATATATATATATATAGCAAATCCAAACCGCACCCCCTGATGATATTCAGCAGCCTTCGCACATCAGCTCCCTCCCCTTTGCCCCTGACACCCCCTTTGTGTGCGCGTGTGCCACAACAGATGGTCCGCACAATGGGCTTTTCCCCACAGGGACACAGGGGAACCAGGTTTTGCCTCAGCAGAGGAAGAGGGGCATTTTCTAACCCTGTAGCCCAGAACCGTACACCTGTCTGGGGCTAGATATATCTCCACCCAAGTCCCCCGAGCTGAAGTATGGGGATGGAGTGAATTGGGAAGCAGTTGTTAATCTACAGCCGGAGTAGGCCTGTTTTTTTTCTTTCTTTACCTGGGGCAACTGAATGGCCTAATACTTCAGCGCTGACACTTCGCAGCATATTGGCCCAGATTCGTTTTTTACCTGCTGCTTTACTTTTTGGTATGGACAATGAATGGGTTGAGAGAAGAAGGATCGTCAAAGATAGCCTGTAACACAACGTGAAAGTCAGTATTTGACTGAGCAGTTAAGTTTGTGTGCCTCTTACAGAGGCTACGCCCCTCTCCCCTGCATCTTTCTTTTTCTGCTCCTTTACGATTTCAACTCTCAACCTTTTACAATGACAACAATCAAGCAGAGCCCCATTGTAACTGAAAAGTGACTCACACTTAATAAATGGTTGTTGCAGCTGTGGCAAAAAGACCAGTGCTTCGGGAGCATCAGGCTAGCGGTTGCTTGCTAACTTGGGAAATGCAGTTGATGAGAGCATTTGTCATTTCTAATGATGTGGTGAGGAGTGGGCGCCATAGTGTCACAGGGCACGGGGCAGCACGGGCCCCCAGGTTGCTGGCTGCTGTATAGTCCCATACCAAAAGCCACCTGGCCTTATTTTTTTCAGCGGGGCCTATCATCCTCACCTATGACTCCACAGGTGATCTCCAAAATACAGGAGCCACGCCGAGCAATCTGTCCCTGTGTTTGCAGTCCACACCCTGGGGTGGGGGGGGGCGGGGGTGGTGAAGGAAGGAAGGAAGGAAGAGCATGAGGGGAGGTAGGAGGAACAATAGTGCTGCTGCTCTAGCACATCCTCTCTTACATACAAAGCACACAGACAAAACGCAGTCGCAGGCGCATACAATAACACACATTTGTCTGCTGTCACACACCCCCACACACACACACACACACACAAGCACACACATAGCACTCTGATTATGATCCACATAAAGCCACACACAAGCACTCGCCTACTTCAGCTCAAGAGCCTCACAGCCCCAATACCAATACAGAGCCCACAAACACATTGTGGAGAGCCTCTCCTCTCTCCGTTGGCCTGATTTGTTTCCGTGTGGTTAGGCCTATCAGTGCAGCATCCTATTTCTGTTTTGTTTTTTCTCAACCCCACCCTCAATTCCTTCATTTCTCCATTCAAGAAGCAGATTCAAGAGAGAAAAAAAGGTAACCTATAGGCCAGTGGGGTATATTCTCTCACTTGTGTTTGATTACATTCTGGGAGCTGACCCCTCAAAGTTATTACGCTTTTGGCCTGTAAACATCCAACCAGTGTCTACCTCTCCATGACAAATGTGCCCTGACCTTTACATTTCTCCTCTCTGTCTCCTGTTTCCTATTGGAAAAAAAATGACAGTTGGGCAGAAAATACAAAATGGTGCCGCGTATATCTCATGTTGTGCACCGACAACAACACTGAGAGTTTAGCTGCAGTAAACAAGGAAGACCTTTTAGGATGGAAATGGCACACGTTCATTTGTATGGTGACAGCAGTGTTACTGGCCCTAATTACCTTAAGATATGTGATACAGAAGTCGATATGGAGAGGTAGTATAGTTGGAGACACACACACCAAGGAGCTGGACTATTGTAGATGTACTGAATGGAAGAACAAAAACTGACAAATGGGAGAGAGAGAGAGAGAGAGAGAGAGAGAGAGAGAGAGAGAGATTTTTCCCAGAGTACCATGGAAGCTGAAAAAAGGAAGGTTTGTCTGGTGATGAATATGAATGCATGAAAATGAAATGCCTAAGTCAATATGGAGACAGTGCAGGAGCCCAGGTGACAGAGGAGTGTGGTGCTACACACCCACCCTGGGGGGATGGACTGGTTATTAGGCTGGGGCTTTAGCGTCATCCATCTTCAGTGGAGTCTGCTGCTGGGCGCTGGCCATTGACAATATGAGCACATAGCCGGGGCTGCATACAGATGTGCTCTAGACCAGTGTTTGCCCCCAAATAGAGGGTCAAGACTATCTCGGCCACAGCCGTATGCTTTCGGGGTCACGGCTCAAGAGAGGAGATGGAAAGCAAGTTCATTGTGGGGATACATGAGGTTGGTTAAGTTTGCCTGAAAAGGTTTTTTATTCTTTTTTTCTTAAAGGAATAGTTCAACATTTTATCCATGTTAGCGTATAGCTTAAACAATGGTAGTCAAGGGGACCAGGTCAAAAGATACATTTTACAACATCACTTAACCCTCCTTTGTGCTTGTTGGGACTTATTTATCATGTAATGTTGCATTAAAATATGTTTACATGTTATGTCATTTTAGAATCAAATACATACGTGACTGTAATGGGCACTAGTATGTATTTAGTTTTTTAACATGTAGAAATATAGAACGCAACATAACGTGGTAAATAAACAAGTCCTTACAAGCAGCCAGGAGCGTATAGTGATGCTGTGCATCTTTTGACCTGCTCCTCTTGACTGCCATGTGTGAGCTAAGCTAACCTGGATGAGCGACCTTTGTCCATTTCTGTATCAAAAATGTACTGACAGTTTCAGGAACACTTTCTGTCACCTTTTCTTGAAAAAAAATTCTCACTCCCAACTAGGGAACTACGGTACACAAATCAAATACATTTCTTTGAAAAAGATCAACTTAAACAAGAGTTTTTTTCTGAGTTTCAACAGTATAGAACTGAGAGCAGCTAAATACAGCACTCTCATTAATCCACCAATGATGCCAAGACTGATGGTAGCTGTCCCTATCAGCACACAGACATTTCAGAGACATCCGTTGCACTTCTCTGAAGAGAGAGCGCCACACAGAGAGAAGCAGAAATAATACAGAAACAGGCACGCAAACCTATGCAAACAGACAGCCGTAAGCACATACTGAATAGATGTAATATGTGTTTATGGTTTTGCGTTCGGAAAGTGAGAGAGAGAGAACAGGACTTGCAACCCGGCTCTCCCTTGAGCAGATGCAGCAAAATAATTATTTGTATGTTATAAGTATTGCAGTTTGATTAATATGTTGTTAGCTCATGTTCATTCTATTCAAGATTCCAGCTCTTCAGTTATCATAAATCACAACCACAGAACAATGAGGAGATTCTGCTCAGCACTGAATGAGTAAGAGCATCATTATAGCTTGCTCTTCGTCAAGTGTGTGCTTGTGATCTTGTGTGTGTGTGTGTGTGTGTGAGAGAGAGAGAGTGAGAGAGAGAGAGATAGGCAGACATTGATTGTGAGATCATGCACAAGAGGCTTTCAACTACTTGTCTTTACTCTTCTGTGTTCACGTGTTCACACTCAAATGTGAGGCAGACTCATGAACAGAATGGTGGGTAAGAGAATGGTGCATCCCTCCCTCCTCAGTCACTCTCTGCTCGGTCAGCTGCCATAGGTTTTTTTTTCTGTTGCGGACATTGTTCTGACAACAAGCAAGCACCCAATCCATTTCTGGAAAGGTATCACGAGCTGAAAACACACAAAAAATAAATCACACCAACATCTTCCAAAAACATGCCCGGACTCTACAATGCACTGATTAATTATTTTTCAATATGGCTGGTGGTGATTAGGAATGCATTCATTTGCTTGTGATTAGGGCTCTCTAATCACAGATGAGGGTTAATGAGGTTCCCATTCACATATTCACTTGCAGCATTTAAGAAAGTCTCCCATTAACCGTGTGGCCCTCCAGAGTGAAACAACTTTCAATTTATGCCCCAACTTATTCCTTTTTTTTTACCTCCTTCAGAATAGGTGCCTTGACAATAACAACATTTGACACAGAGAGGCTCTTAAAGTGGGCTCTACAAAGGCAACATTTAGGAGGTGGACTTGTTAATGAGGGGAAAAACAAAACTAGGCTGACAGCTCATCCTTACATGTCAGACCTTGACAGCCCATGCCACTCGCTCCCGCCCGTCTAGTTGTTTGCTTCACAGGGAAACCATCAATATGCATATATCTCCGTCTCCTACGACCCTGTCTTTTGTTTTTCTCCACTCCCTTGGACTGTGACAGATAGTTCAGTACACTCTATCAACCTCAGTCTGGGCCAGTGGCTTTGTAGAGTCCGTGTATACGGACTGTCAGGGGCGCACACACACATACGCAAATGGCCCAACGTTCCCGCTAAAGTCCGTCACGCTAAACGGGATACACATCTGGTGGCGGAGAGAGGGGATAGAAAAGCGGAGGTCAAATCAATCTGCCCTCTGTCTGCCCATACACTGATCCCCTTGTCATATGCTGACCTCTACACAACCCAGCAAATGAAAGTCCACTCTGTGAATACAAAAGAGTGCGGCGCTTGCGTCTGGAAAGAACAGTGGATGAGACTTGAGTTTCTATGCTGATGGATAAACTCACTGCTGCACCAAACTAAATTTGAATTTCATTATCATTTTGAACTATGCGTTAGAAGAATATGTTGTGATGGCTGCAACAATAAGGGAAACACTCATAACTTCTGTCAATACAATAAACATTGTTTTAAGCAAAACTTCACAGCTAATAGTTCAAAGATCCTGTTAACCACTTTCATTATTGTTGAACATTTTACCTTCTGATAATGAAGGGTTTGATGGGCGACGTAATATTACGTTGAGTAGGCCTACCATTACCATCAACCATTGACTGATTTAAAGGAGAAGTAAGCAATTTTCTTAATTAATTAATTTACGTGTTAAATCACTCTATATTCATACAGCAATTACTTAAACAGTATGCACAGTTCATAACACAGGTCTCCCAGTCATTCAGCTTTGCAGTAATTGCCAGTTATTTGAGTATCCCGCTCGTTTTTATCCAATCAGGAGTGCTTTAAAGAAAGGGGTCTCTGTGCCAGTGAACAATGACTGGCTGCTCTCCATCGTGGCACTATCTGAGGAAGACGGCTGTGCGTTCATGTGGTGGTTACGGACGAGGGAGGGGACTGCTAACTGTAGTCACTGACAGGAAGTTAGCTAAAAGGTCCATATCACTTACTTCTCCTTTAACAAGAACTTCAAATGTGACTGACTGCATATGCAGCTTTGTGGTCATTACTTAGTGACTAGTTTGTATAACATATATATTCTGAGGTTACTGCAAATAGTTTAAATTGGAAATTAAGGTCAAACTTGAAATAAAGGGTTGTTTTCTCTAAATTAACATAGATAGGCTGTATACTTTCACTCACTTTCCTCTGTTGCTATCCACCCGTGTAGACAATTTTGGGTTGATCTGACCACGTTTCTGAGCTACAGCCTACACCCATCCGTGCCATTTGGGCTAGCAACCCAATAAAGTGGAGGTGAACGGTGAATAGAGCCAAAATAAATGTTGTCTGTGCAGCTTTAATAAATAGTAATCAAAGCATGTGTACCAAATAAACACCTATTATTAGGAAAATTGTTATTTGGTTGAACAGCTGCTTAGAAATATTGTATTAATTACTAGTTGAATGCTGAATGAGTTGTAACAAATGCAGATAGAATCTAAGAATTGTGAGGGAACAACAGGGACACAGATTTATGGCAGTAGAGGTTGTTGTTCAATTGTGAAGTTGGAGTCCCTTAGGAAGCCTCAGTGTGTCTATCTCTTCAAGTCTAATTCATTTCATTATCTGAGACTGATTCAGTTTAATTAAAGTTTTGTTAGTTTTGCCTTGGCGATTTTGCATAGTCTTCTCTGATTACCTATTCTGTCAGCTGAGAGTTGTAGTTTGCGATTACAATTTTGTTATTTTGTTATGGTTAATTCACCGTTGGGATTTTGTATTTCTTATTGAGTTATCCAATGTGTGAATATATCATGCCCTGTGAGGTTCATGTACCTCAACATTAGGAAGATGCACCTTAGTTTCCAATTATACTATGCACATGGACAATGCAAATGTAAGAAGCACACACATACACACATTTACATTCACACAAACACACACACACGCTTGCCTTCAATGGTGCAAGATGAGAAGAAGAACAGAGAACAAAAGGATTCATAAAGAGATGCACAAGCCATTAATAAAATGTCATAACAGTGGTGCTCAAAGCTTTTTGTTTGGAGGACTGAAAGTGTAAAATGATACTTGGCCGTGTATCAACAATGCACTTGGACATCTATTATTTAGATAATTACCTCATTTAACACGTGCACACATCCACACAGCAGTTACGCAGTCATGCACGCGGGCAAACAAACAATAGCGCCGAGTTAACACGCTGACCTTCTGATATTAACATTGACCTTTGAAAGCAATCTTTTTCTCCCAGCATGCATCAGCAGATCAATAAACATTGCTGCCAGATGCTGCGCAGCGCATTATCAGCCTGTTGCAGGCTCATGGATAGGGTACACATGCTCACGCACACACACACACACACACACACACACACACACACACACACACACACACACACACACACACACACACACACACACATACATATAGACATACACATACACACACACACACACACACACACACACACACACACACACACACACACACACACACACACTGTCAATGCAACAAAGCCGCACGTCAAATACTAAATGTCAAAACCCTGTGCTGCACAAAGAATGTGTGTTGTATTAGTGATTACCGATGTAATAAACAGTCTCTAAAGACTTTCACTCGGCATTGACTTGTTCACCATTACTAATTGTTAATCAGTGCTTTGTGTTATGTACTTAGAAGCAATGTGCAGTGGTCACAAAGGCAATTAACCCTTCCAATTCAACCTCTCTCACTGTATTTCTCCTCGACATTTATCCATCTGTGCCCTTTTCCCCTTCTTTTTCCCTCTCATTTTTAGTCTGCAACCCTACCACATAAATGCAGGTGGCTCAGGCATTGATGTGCCCCTTGGTTCAATCTCCTTATCCAATCAGAGGCAGACCCCATTACCACACACTTTCCTAGTCAATGATTTCTCATTTAAACCTCAATTCCCAGATCCCGAGCTTGTTGAGAGGTTGATAGATGACCTGTCCAATATGCATATGTCCTGTGTGTGTGTGTGTGTGTGTGTGTGTGTGTGTGTGTGTGTGTGTGTGTGTGTGTGAGAGAGAGAGGCTTACCTGCCCCATTTGAGGCAAGAAGACAGGTGGAATGTGAAATCTGATTTAGAGGACCGTTGGGTTAGAGTCCCCCCAGCACACCCATTCCTCAAAAGTTTGTTGTTGACAGCATCTTTATCAAAGGCTCATTCTTCTAAGGACTAACTAACAACCACATTTGTCTAGCCTATCCACAAGTTTACAGAATTCCCAGTGCACCAGCACTGAAAACACAGCAGTCTGAGAGCCCTAACGCATTTCCATCCTGCACACAAATTCTAAGCAGTTTTGGAGTATGTAAGGCATTCACACTGGAAACGGGGACACAATTTGTACCACTGATTTTTCTAGTGTGCAATTGAGGTGCAGTATTCTACCACAAAGCATTTCAAAGAGGAAATGGAAGAGCCGCTCAAAGCTGGAGAAAAAGAAAACACAATTGAATCATGGATGAATCGAAGCTGAGGAAAAGTTCTCAGTTTAGCGTATAATTGAATGGATATTTAGGTTTTAAGTTAGTATTAATATAGAGTATGTGGAGGAAAAAGGCTTTTCTTCTGGCCCTCTCCGCAACAATACAAGGCTGACTTCTGCTACAATGACGCCTCCCTCAAACTCCTTAAAATGACTGAGCTGACCCCCATCTGCATAAGGTAACACACTAACTATGCCTTAGTAGTACCCCATACAACCCCACTTCAAAGATACTGAACTATCTCTTTAATCATCAGTGGCATTTAAAAGTTGCAGGTTGAATCGATGCCTGTTGGCATGCACATTTTATTATTTTATCTTTGTACAATATGACACAATGCATATGAATATTTTTAGACAATTTCCGGTAGCATACAATACTAACAGTAATGTACAGTCGAATCAGAGAACGCAAAGTGAATGGTCCTCGCCTCGTCTCCTCAAGTGACAAGGTCAGCATATCCGGCTTGTCCCTACAGAGCTGCAGCCACTCCCAACACCAGTAGCACCGTGACAACTGAGAAGGTCGAGAGGTCAGAGGTTGTTATGGATTGTTTCAGGGCACGCCACGGAGGAGAATGACATAAGTCCCTGGGGTTTGCACAAATGTCAGCTGGATTGATAAATCCATGGCATTAATCGTTTTCGAAGCTGCGGGAAAAGGTGTTTTGCCACCGTGGAATTAGTGTTAATTATATATTTGAGTTGCTTTTTTTTTCTTCCTTGTGTGATTCAGCATGAGGAAGGAATGCCTGTGGGTTAGAGCACCGCCGCTTCCCAGCATTGAGTGAAAACACATCCTGTGGCGACGCCACTGCAAGTAGATGTGGCTACACACACATTATGAAGACTATACTCTTAAACAAACAGACAGGTGGTGGAAATCAAGACGCTGTTGGTGCTCAAGGGAAACCAAAAATCAATTCAAAATTCAAAGTCTATTTTGACTTTTCTAATACTTAAATTTGTGGACGTACTTACCGTTGACGACCCTTTTAAAGCTTAATTTAGACAAAACACATTTGAGTCTATCAGTTGCAGTAATACAATACTACATTCTTTAAATCTTTAGTTTCCTAATTGAACTTGATATGTAAAAGCATCATTGGAATGCAGTTGTGTGTATCAGTGCCTATCTGCCCGGCTACCTTTTGTTACAGTGATAGATGTTGGGGCTTTGAAGCTGAGGACACAGATATGAGATGATGGGCTGAGAAGTTACCTGTAAATTTCACATGAAAATGATTTAGTATCATAACTTGGTAGAGGCTTCCCATTACTCTTATGTGAGTTGCAGAGGGTTATTCGTAGACATTGCATGTATATTGTGTGTGTGTGTGTGTGTGTGTGTGTGTGTGTGTGTGTGTGTGTGTGTGTGTGTGTGTGTGTGTGAGAGAGAGAGAGAGAGAGAGAGAGAGAGAGAGAGAGAGAGAGAGAGAGAGAGGGAAAGGGATGTATTGATATGGGCATATGTAACTCTTTAGTTTTCCATCAGCCTTTCCATTAAGAATGCTTTAAACAGCCCAACCCCCAGAGTTTTATATAGAGCCATTTAATCCTAAAACTGTGAAAATTTGCTGTATTAGCTTTGGCTAATTTTCACCCCATATATTCTCTTCAACACTACTGCCTTGCGTAAATAATAGTGTGAGTGTGAGTGAGTCAACAATCCAGATAAACAGCCATCCACCGCAAGAGGACCTCAAACAGACTAGGTAACATTGACCCCTACTGGTGACAATTAGTTTTTTTTTGTGCAATTGTTTTGATAAAAGTCAATTGTCATGGAAAAACATATTGGATTTGTGCAAATCAGTCATAGATGTCAGATGTTGACCCACTGAACAGCTTAGAATGTATACATACTATTTCAGACAACTCAAGTTAAACCTAGTAAGAGCCCCATCCCTCCCCAGTCCCCACAGATATATTTACATGAAGTGATGAAAAGATATATTCCCCCCTGCAGGTGTCCTGGGGGGTTGATGGTAGTGGGGCTTAAAAGTAGGCAGCGATGTTGTAGAGCATAGCAGTGATGCAACAGTTACAGCAATGACAACTCAGAGGGAGAGACGGGAAATGTTGCAGGAACTTGCAGTTTATATTGACGGCCAACTTGGGAGCATGTTTGTTTGGTGGTAAAGAGGGGTATGGCACGTCACGTTAAGCATCATGACTTGGGTTGACTGCATGAACTAGCTCAGGCTTAGCTCCATTATACTATAAATGTTGTTAGGCTATGGGTATGTACAGTATATAGAGTGTATGCATTGTGCATGTAATCTTTCCTCAGGATTTCAACACAGTGTATTTCATCACTATGACAACATCCCCCTCATCACCCACTACATAGAGATGTGATCTGAGATGGTGCCCAGAACATAGCCTTTAACTGTTCATATATTCCACTAATTATTTTGGGGTCCATTCTGTGGCACATCTTTGCAAACTTAGTGGATGGATGACATGTGAATCAGCCCTTAAGCCGTCAGTAAATGAGAATTTGTGAGGTAAAAAAACAAGATTTTAAAGCTTTAAGGTTTAGGATTTTTGTGTCTTTTAATTTGTTTCGCTGCAATGATGAAGAACGTATAGGACTGAGGGCACTCCCTTGAAAATACTCCGCATTTGTTTTCTGACCTAGAAAAAGAACAGCTCAAAACAACCCTCAACCAGTGTCGGCCCTGAATTAACAAGGAGTTTATTTCAGATCTTTACAACGGACATGGCCAGTAAAGCAGTTATTATGGACTCTCAATTAAAAGTGAATCCTTTGAAATTTGGTCTTAGCCTCCTTTGATCAATGTTTTAACAACAAATTAAAAACAGTCTTTTTACAATCCTTTTTTTTGTTGCTTTATAACAACGTTACTGACCTCACCCAGCAACATTACTGCTAAGTGTGCTGAACACACCCTGACACTTCTACATTATGGCAGATGAGAACATCAACCACTGGAGGGCGACGGACACAAGCGTTTTAGCTGGCATTACAGTGAGTTATGCTTTGCAATGAACTGAAGGAATGTCTTCAACAACATGTCTTAGTCATTGCTACAGAAAGTCAAAGCATCATCATTCATCATCAGCATCGCCTTGAATGTGAATTACATGGGTCATGCTACATACATCCAACATATATGTGAGCCATTGAGGCTGCTGTCATCCCTGATGCTGTTCTCCAGCAAGTAGATCGTATCTGTTGGCTTATGATGTAAGAATCATTTGTTGAGGTGAAGTTTGTGTAACATTGTAAAATCATTTCTATTTAATTTAGTTAAAGGTGCACTATGTAACTTTAGGTCTGTCAGAGAATTTAACATTTCTAAGGTATAGGCTATGTTCTCATAACTGAATGAACAAACTTAACAAACGGGATCCTTGGAACACTGTTTGGAGTTGGAAAGCTTCCTGAAAATGACTGTTTAAATCATATTCTAGTCTTAAATTTGGTCCCAGGTGCCTCAGAAATATTTGTTTTAATTACAGTTTTTTTTCGATCGCTAAACCACAGTGGGCACAACTGTAGCTCAATGTGCAAAACTACAGTCTGCACTACCAACAGTCACTGGAGCTGAACAGTTCACTTTACCTGCAAAACAGGTTCAGTGCAGCAAACACCATGAACCAGCCTCATTGAGATAACACACACACTGTCACTCAGAACATACTCAGAGTATAAACACTAGCATCAAACCCCAATACACAAATTACAAACTTTTAATCTTTACAGTTTGAATAATATGAGTTATTTCACACAAATTACATAATATTTTATTTGATGAAAGGGTGAAATCCTTTCACATAAAATTGTTTATTTTATAACATACCAGTTTTTTTAGGAAAACAAAAAGAAATGAAAATCAGAAGTTTGCTTCAATAGATACACATTTTGTATACTTTATTGAAAACATTTCCAAATGTAGTATTTATCTGTGTAAATATTCTAAAATTGTAATACAGAAATCAATTCCTGTAATGTTGTCATTTACTGTAAGGAAAGGCAACTCTAAGCTGTTTGTTTGCTGGAAAATTCGTATTACAGATGCAACTTTAGATTTTTGCAGATTGGGTTGTACTCTCAACCCTGCCTCTCTCAATGAGAGACCATGATTCACAACAGGGTCTATCAGTGTTGCCCTTACTGTATTTCATCAGACATTACAGCTCTATGTGTTCTAGGTCTTCCTCCACACATCCACACTCTCACTGCCACTCTTCTACCTCCATTTCCAAAAAAAAAATATATTTTTGAGCTTTCCCTTTATATTGTATATATGTTCACTAACAAGTCTATCAAGACATCTTAGTTTTTCAATTGAAATTGCAATCCGCAGTGTTTGAAAGGGATTCATTCTGTTTTGAATGTGTGGTTTACAGTTGTGGCAGCAGTGTGCTAGCATTTGAAAAAAGTGCTGGAAATCCACAGTGTTGTGCAGGCTGTGGTTAAGCCATGAGATAGGTGTGTAGAGTTTTGAAAGTTGTGTATAAGCAATGAAAAACGAGCTAAAACGAGCTACAGTTTGGTCCAAATGAACCGCTGCTCTGCATACTGTTGTTAGAGTTTTGCACTTGTCGTTCCAGTTGTGCCCACTGTGGTTTAGCAATCGTAAAAAAATGTAATGATGATATAACTATTCAATACTAAGAATTACATGTAGAGTAATTGTGTAATGAAAACTAACTGCAGGCTCTGCAAATGTAAATCTCACTCCCTTGAAACTGCATATTGCACCTTTAAGAACCTACCACTGCTTTTTGTGGGGTTTTGTTTTTCAACTAAAATGTAATGTGAGTGTTTGCGAGCTGGGTGGCAGTATGTCCATTTGTAATTTATCTGTGTAAGCTTTGTTTCTGTGGTTTGACCATAGATAGTACATAAAATGGGTTTGACCCATCTCATATTCAGTAAACTGACAGAGGCAATGATGTGAAGCCCTTGATCTCAAGTATAAGTGCTGTTATAAAAAATGATATAACATCTCAGACAGCTCGATAATACTAAAGAGAGTATGAAGGAGAGAGAGAAGCAGAGGGAGAGAGGAAGGCTTCCATTCAATTACAAGGCAGATCAAAGAGAGAGAGAGAAAAGGGAAGATATCGAGCACAGCGCACATTTTGCCGCCATGAAGGGACATTTAGATGGAGAACAGGACCGCCTCCGAGCATGTCTGAACTCTCTGAACTTTCAGGCTTGACACTGATGTTAAACAAATTACATTAAAGGGGACCTCTCTCTTTTAGAATGTTTGCTGTAAGATAGCATTAGCAAGATTTGGTAGGTTACCAGGGATCGGGTTTCTTTAAATAAACTTCAATAGGTTTTTTCTCAAATACCAAAATGGAAACAAATTCAAAGTTTGATTTAGTAAGTTAAGTTACGTTACGTTTTCTTTATTAGTCAATTTACACAAGACACGTTGAAATTCGTCTTTTCGCATATCCCCTCAGAGCGCAGGGTCAACCATAGTACAGCGCCCCTGGAGCAGTTTTGGGTTAGGTGCCTTGCTCAAGGACACAATGGTAGAGATGGTGGGCACTGTGTGCAATACCAGCCACCACTAGTTTTACAATTAACACCCTCCTGTCCGTTGCCAGGGATCCAACCAGCGACCTCATGGTTACTGGTCGGTGTCCTCTTTCTTCTAGGCCATTCTACCATTCTACCGGCTGTAGGTCATTGCCCTCTTTTCATTACTGTTCTTATCATAGTATTTCTTGAAGTGTTTTTATAAGATATTAAGCGCACACAATCCTGGTGTTGCTGTTAGACATGATGGAGCCTCAGGGCAGTTCAGGGTGTATTGAGCTGAGAAGATTTCACTAACAAAGTGTTTTGTCCCCTGGAGCCAATATATTTCCAATACAGAGAGGTTGCGAAGCAGTTGCTCGCTGGACGTGCTGTGAACCAAAGGGTAAGCTGAAAGCCAAAAGGCTGAAAATAACTGCTGAGCATCTGTGAAGTTGTGTGTGCGTGCCTTGAGAGAGAGAGAGAGAGAGAGAGAGAGAGAGAGAGAGAGAGAGAGGGAGAGAGAGAGAGAGAGAGAGAGAGAGAGAGAGAGAGAGAGAGAGGAGGTGAAAAGCTTCAGACACAATCGATAGGCTGGAGAGTGTGAATGTGTGAATAATGTGCCCGTAGGTGTGCGTAGGAGCAGCAAGCCACACACACAGGGGAAAGAGAGGGCTGCAGAGAGAAATTCAAGTGAAATTAAATGATACAATTGTTTCTCTGTGGGGAGATGAATGCACCCTATCTATCACTGACAAAAAATATGTGAGAATTCAGAAACAATTCCAATGCTGGGATTGTTACATTTTACACAGGAATAGATCTTGAGTTTTTCTTTGATTACCCATGTTGGGAGATCAAACAGTTGCTCGTGTGAACAAGGTCAGCAAAGGACTGGGTATTTTAGTGACCGACAGGGTGGGACATAAGATGTATTGTGACATATATACTTGAACACTCCTTATTGGTTAAATATTGCTGCTCTCAACTGCACATTGCTTTTTTCACTCCTATAATTTGTAACCTCATGACACACATGGAAACATCGCATCTTTGCACTAAAACCACAGCGTCCCTCAGATTGTCTCCACATATTTGGAGCACTTTGTATAGAGGATTTGTATGTTTAGCGTTATGTTTTTCTCAGTCTCCTATGGGATCCTGGTCAAGTACACCTTGTTAAAACCATCCTGGGGGAGATGATCATTCTAATGTCAACACACAAGAACAAGACAAAGCACTTAGTGTGCTGCTCTGCACCATGAGGCAGTTTTCCCTGTGTGGCAGCTGTCACCCCTGACATCATCACTGGAGCACTGACCCTTTTTAGGTGGCAGGGTGCCCCAGTGCGCTCTGGGAAACAATTTTGGCCAGCTGGGATGGAGAGCAGACACTTCCTTTTCCTAGGAAACAATTGATCTGTGTGTTATCTGTGTGACTAAAAACTGTTTTTTGAATATTATTCATAAAAGGTATATGTCAAAATAACATGCAGCCCATTAAAGACACAAGACACAGGACACAGGCATGTTGAAAATCTTACAATGTATATAATTGACACAAGATTTCAGGTACAACAGCAAATGAGACATTTGTATTTTTAAACCTCTTTCTGGCATCTAACTTCACCATAAAGCACACACTCTCCATAGATTTCTGATAACACAACCAAAGAAAAAAAAATTAAAAGTACTTTTTTCCTCATATATTGGCACCTTTAAGGAATCCCTCTATATTCAACTCGGTGTAGAAGAATAAAGCTGTCGTTGAATGGTGGGGTTAATCAGCTTTGCTTTTTTTGCCACTTAATGAATGACGGCAGGGTTAAGGTGCACAAACTGATTTCAGACCAGCACTCCGGACAAACCTTTTCCCTTGCTTCCCCTCACAAACACACACACACACAAGGCGGGGCTTTGTGTTTACACTGTTACACCGTAGTTGAACAGGAGACGTCTTGCTCGGCCATATCTATCTGCATACAAACATCCACCAATCAATAGTCGTTTCTGGAAGGTGTTGACTCATGTATTGATCGACCATCTTGTGATGTCTTTGTGCAGACAATGCCATTTATTGGCCTCATAAAAGTGCAGGTTTTTTTTATAAAAGGGAGGAGGACATTGAGCAACAAATGAATGAGATCAAAAAGGTGAAGGGGAGGGGGGTTGTGCAAATTTCAGCCAATGACATTGTGAGGCAGTCATTTAAACCGAAGTTGTGAGTCACTTAGTCGTATTTGAATTGGAATGTCACCATCACACAGTTGGAGCCATTTCTTAATTATTTTACCCGAGCCTGAACTTTCACATTCAAATTCAGATTGTTTTCCCAAGAGGGTCACCAAAAGAGGACCCATGCATTCCTAATTTGTCTTTGTCCAAAATGTGTTTTTTTTCTTCCCCTAACACTGGAAACAACAAATATCATTATGTCTCTTTTTTCAAATCTCAAAATTGACCCCAACCCTAGACAAAGTGTCAAAGGCAGTCACAGGCAGATTTATTTTTAACCAGGGACTAACAGAAAGACAACCGCACTGACGTACGTGGACGCACATACTCTTAACACGCACACGCAGAGCAAACATGGCGCACAAAGCATGTCGGGAAAAAAATAAAATACCAACAATTATGTCAGGTAAATAATGTCAGGTAACACATATTGACAACCTCACCCATTTCCAGAGCAGTAATTAACCAACTATCTATTAAGATATGCTTCTCAAATGTAGACAGCTCTTTTTTTGTGTTAATCCACAGTATTATATTACTAACTGTACTAAAATGTTCTTATAGTGGATTGTTCCAGTGTGCAACTGAAGTAACAATGCACTTTGAAAAGCATGTCCATCTCCGTTGTCCTCCTCAAATTTCTCCATCACATATTGGGGTATACAACAGTAGCAAGTTGAAAGAAATCCCAATTTGATAAACGAGCTATATTAATCTCCCATTGCTTGCTGTTACGATGTTAGTCCAATTCATTTTCAATACATTTGATTTCTGTGCCTTCCAAACAAGTTTAAGAAACACTCTATTGTCTGTCCCTCAGTCAGTCAAAGACAAGTACACTCATTTACACACACATACATATACAGTACGCACATGCAAGCATTGTCCCATCATCCTGCACGCGGGCGTTCTTAAATGAGAGCTTTGACATTTATTTGAAATTAAAACGTGGTACGCGTTTTCCTTCCCGGCCAAGCATCTCATCAGGAGAAAGCCGTACTACACTGTGTGTTCCCACAACTTGCACAGTAAGGTTCACACATAATAAAGCACTGTGTCATTGTCATATTGCCTTGCCATCATGTAGAAGCATGAGGAACGCTTTAAAGGTCATTATAACTGATGAGCAGGGAGAAGGGGGTGGGGACAAAGAGGCACTGATATAGAAAAAGTGGCAGAAAAATGGAAGGCAGATATGGATACAATATGACTAATGGCGTGTGAAATAAAGAGCTATAGCATATACAATGATCCGGCCGTTATATAAAATTTGTATAACCTAGTTGGCTATTTTTTTCTTCTTTCTCTAAAAAACAACACAGAAGCAATCAAAAATATGTACAATGTTGTGTCTGCCATAGAAATAGTAGTACAATTTAAAAGACGTGCATGGGTGAGTGGCTCTTACTTGTGATATTGCTGCAATTTAAAAAAAAAAGTGAAATTGCTCATTGCAATTACGATGGTAACCACAGGAGCGCTGGCTGGGCCTTTGCAGGGAGTGAGTGAGCAGAACAAAACGATGCATGTTCTATTTTTGCTCTGCTGTGCACATAAAAAGAAGAACTTAAAAATGATGTGTGCTACATGACAGCAGTGCATCTTACTCTGTGTACATTTCTGTTCTGCTACATGTTTTCCCAAAATCATTCACCGTCAATCCTTTTTGCTCTGACGGGCAACTTTAAACCCCCCCCACCCTCCCCCTAGCCCATTCCACATACAGTGCTCTATAGTGGGAAGGAGGGCTGTCATCTGAGACCTGTCCCCTGGCCTAGCATGTGTTTGGCTTACAGCAGACTCTCCAGCAGTTGATCCTCCACAGCCAGCAAGGTTGGGGGGGGGAGAGGGGGGGGGAGAGAGAGAGAGAGAGAGAGAGAGAGAGAGAAAGAGAGAAAATGAGAGAGGGAGGGGAGATCAGCCTTAGCAGGGGGGAGGTAAAGGGCAGGGGGGAATGTAGGGATGAGTGGAGGGATGGAGTGGCGGATGGGTCACGTTACTCCCACATTAGAGGATCATGTCAGTGTGAATGCGATCATGGCTATTATTACAGCTTTACATGATGAGACGGCAAAAAAGTGCTGACGCGGGGCTGCTCTCATCCTTGGCTTTGAGAGAGAGCATGTGTAAGTGTAACGATATTGGCCTAATGCATCAAAAAGGTCCAGTGGGCGGTGTTCTTGTCCGGATTATCCCTCCTTTTAGAAGTCGTCAATATTTGAATTAATTTAAGTTTTTGTGTTTCATTTGTTGTGGTTTGCGTGATTAAACCACTCTGGGGTCTTCAACAAGTAATCAATAAATAAATAATACCACTGAACACAAGTGCAGTTTTTAAAGGAGTGGATAACAACTAACATGTAGCGCCGCTGCAAAGCCCCCATTTTCCCCACTCTCCCACCCGTGGTGTCAACACCAATATACCTTTAACAATATAGTCATACACACACGTCTTAGGTACATATATTATGTCAGATAGAACCCCCAAACACCAGAACCAAAACATTAGAAGATGCGAAAGAAAGACCAGCTCTAATGGTGTCATTATATAGCAAGAAATAAAAAGAAAAGAGCAAGAATCCAAACATTAATGAATACTCCATTTGTGTTCTAATAAAAAAAAAGTCCATCCAAGTAATTTTTTTTAAATGTTGTATCCTTATATATGTATTTAGTTTTGGCAAAGTAACTAACCCCCCCAGCTTCTCCTCCCTCCTTTCAGACTCTCACCCCAAAAACCCAGTGTCCTAAACTCAGTCCCAAGTTGGTAGATTCTCCTCAAGTCAATTATCGCCGGAGCAGCAGAATGAAGAGTGAAAGCAGGTAAATGGCGATGCAGGGAAGGTTTTGGTTGGCCCCTCCCCCCGAGCCTTTCACCCTCTTGTTTTCCGGAGGGGCCTGGTAGATTATGGTTGCGTCAGTGTTAGGGGCGACAGGGCCCGGGCCGCCGCGGGAACACGTTTCATCAGTGCACGCGCCACTTCCTGAACCGCTGACATCATCACCTGGGGACAGAGGGGGCAGGACAATGAGCTCAATGTAGGACGTATATAACATTTACAAATAGTGTTGCCTTTGTATTCATATAATTAAAGGTGGAGTCAGCATTTTTTGGAGAATGCTTGTTGTCAAAAATCAGTGAATATTTCCTCACGATCAACTACCTGTACGTACTGTGTGCGCGCTGAAAATAATTCCCGTATTCATACACAGCTTAGGCTCTGCCAACTGGCCTGTTGCTAGCTACATTGCCCCCCATTTTGCTTTCATATCTTTGTAAACATACCAGTTTACAGAAGCTGTACTAAAACACCAGATTTTTTTTAAATGAATCAGTGAATTTGATAACAAGCTTTCTCCAGAATTGCTGACTCCACCTTTAACATATTGAGACTGCAGTGACAAGTATTTTGCTCAACTACCAAAGAGAAATATGAGGACTGAGAAAAAAGGATGAACATCCCCCTCTGTCTACCTCACATAATGTGCTACATAATAATAACCTCGATTTGTCAACCAGACCCTTGGATTTAGGCCAAACATCTTTGTATCCTCATAATAATTCCAGACTCAATGCTTTTGCCATTTTGGTATAGTTTGTTATAAAAAAAAAATGGAGGTGCAAGATGAAGTGTGCCTCCTCAGATGAACAGAAATAGTTATAGAGTTTATAACCCTTAATTGAGAACTTGTTAGAAGCTATTTAATCATCAGTAACTCATCCCAGAAACCATTGTTTGTGAATGTTCTTCAGAAACTTGAGGTCAATTGATTGCAAAAGTGCTTACTGGTGTCCTGAAAGTCCACATCCTGGCCGTTGAGAGCATTCTTCAGGCGGTGGGTCATGATCTTCAGCTGCATTATCTGCTGGCGTATTGTCATGTCAGGCTTGGTGATGTCGATATCCACTTCAGGGTTGTTGATCTGACTGGCTAGGCCATCACTCATCACCTCTGGAAGGTACCTGGCAGGCACACATGAACACTTGTTTAATATGTGAAATAAATACATGTCTGAAACGTTAACCCTAACCCTCTTCAACGTTGAATTTCCCTAGGATTCTGTGGAGTCAGTTATTAGTAGGTGACCAAACTAAGAGAAATGGAAATGTGCCTACTGTGAAGCTATGGTTGGCCCAAAATGTTTTCACTTAAAGCTGCTACAAGGAACTTTTAAATATTTTTGAAACAGTCTCATGTTTCCTCTGATGAACATAAATTACACGTAGCAGCAAACGAGACCATCAGTGCAAAGACGCTATTTGTATGTACTTTTTCTTAATGACTTTGTCATGGGTAAGCTCACCCAAGAACAACAGCTGGGGTAGTAAAAACACTACCGCTTTTGTCCAAAGGGGGTGCAAAAATTAACACAAACTTAAAGTTCCTTGGAGCACCTTTAAAAAACAAAACAATTTAAAGGCAAAGAAAATTATCATTAAAAGCAAAATGCATCAGAGTCGATGTTTTGTAAAAACATCTGTTGATATGTCTGATCACCTTACAACTGTAGCCACCCATAGTTGCCATTATATTGTGCGCGTAAAACATTGTCATTTTCTACAATATTATTAGAATTGTTCTACATGGATAATGTTATTTCGAAAGACATTTCTTTATAGGTTCATACGCCCCTTACCTGGCGCGGCTCATGCCGTTCCAACACTTTTCCTCGGCCCCTGTTCCGGTGGCCACTCTGTCACTGCACAGTAAACCTGGCAGGGAAACCCAATGGGGCTGCAGATCCCTCAGTCTTATGGTCACATCAGACACCTGGAGGCAGAAGTTTGACAAAAGCAGATTCATGAGCTTTCTGACTCTGTCCAAAACAACACAGCAGCAGAGTGTAAGAAAATAACCAACCACAGTGCTCAGTCATCTGATTCATTCATTCATCCATCCATCCGAGCATGCATTTCCTATCTAATCACCCCCATAGTATTCTGTGTAAAAGGTGAGATGTACAGCAAACAAGGGGGGTTAATTGTCCATGATGGGCAATGGCTCATGCATCATGAGCCATCACACGATGATTGGGGGTCGAGTTCTAGACTGTCAAAAGAGCAATAACAAGGTCACAGACTAAATACTTCTTACCAGTTTGTCCATTTTGCTGGAGCTTGATTCCAACCTGTCCTCTACTGTAACCTTTCCTCTCTTGGCACTTTCCTCTGCTCCTCCTGTGCTGCTGGTTCCTCCCTCTCTCAGGTTGCCACACGCCTGGCCCACCTGCGCAATGAGAAAGGGAAGAATGTATAAGACAGAAATGTAGAGAGGGGGGAGGGGGAGGCACGTTTACAAAAGGGCGAAATGAGGAATGTGAGCCAGTTCTGTTAAAAGGTTCTCCGAGGAACTTTCAGTTTGTGTTGATTCTGGCACCCCCTTTGGACAAAAGCGGTAGTGTTTTTACAACCCCAGCTGTTGTTCCTGGGCAAGCGTACCCATGACAAAGACATTAAGAAGAACTATATAAAAATATCATTCTTTGCACTGATTGTCTCGTTTGCTGTTACATGTCATTTATGATCATCTGAGGAACAACGAGACTGTTTCAGAAATACTTAAACGTTTGTCGTAGCACCTCTAAGTTCAAAAGTTTAAATTTACTCAGCTTTCCAAACACTGCAATCAAATCATCAACCCCCCCTCCCCGTCCAGACTGGCTCCATAAAGGTCATTTTCTTACCATATGTAGTTCATACTCGGCATCTTTTATTGGTGTTGGTGTTAACAAGACTGACATCTTAAATTTGAACTTTAGCTCTCTGAATATAATCCTATATAAACCCATAGCCATGCTGCATTGGAAAGTAACATTTTTGCATACAACTTGTCTGCGGGTACACACTTAACCTTTTTGAGCATATTAGTCAACACAAATCTGTACTTTCAGAAAACAGTGACGACAAGTGGTGCTGATTATTCTGATGACCCCAAGAGTCAATCACAGCGGAATGAATCACCAGCTCCCGAAAGCTTTACATGTCCCTATGGGGCTTACATTTTTATAAACATAGCCCAGGGAATACAATCAGACATGCAGTCAATCTGTCATCCAATCTGGTCTGCTTAGAGGAGCCTCAAGTCTTTCAACCTTTTCATAAAAACTATACAATAATCCATCTTTCCGTCTTGTCTGTTGGCATGCCTTGCTGGTAATGTAGTGTCGTTGATAGTAGATTGGAAAACAAATGTAATTAATAAACCTATGCTATGCACTGCTGTTTCAGAATGTGCATGTGGTGAATCTTTATTGGGGAAAAGTACATAACACAACATATGGCTTTCTCATGTCAACAGATTATGTAAATAGAAGATAATCTGTCCTGTGCGCTGTGTCCACCGTGATATGGAAAGCATGGAGATGATTTGAATTGTGTGTGTGGGATCAACAACACAGCTCTTTCCCCCCTAGAGATGGCGATCAGCGGCTGAAGCTGTGTGTGATTACCACAGTCAAGCAGGTCAGTGGCAGTGTGCCGGGCCTATGGCTTTACCCTCAGGGCCTCCAAGCCAGGCTCTTTAAACAGCACATTGACACTGTTTTTTTTCCACCTTCACCAAAACATCTCTGTCAGATTTCCATTGCTGCAAGTGCCTTCTTTTTAAGGATCATATTAAAGTGTTGCTCAGACACCATTAAAAGAATGAAGTAAACGCTTGGCCCCTGCAGGCTCCGTCATGACTCACATCCTCTTTACATGAACTCAGGTATGTGAAGCTTTGGAAAAGGCATTCATTATGTGGTAGGATAGGTGTTAATTGGACCAATAAATGAATGCAGGGGAAATAGGGTAGCACAGTGAGAAAATACTGTAAACTGATGGATCTAGGGTGGGTGTGTGTTTTAGTGTGCATGGTTTCTCAGTCTATTGCTTAACAAGGTGAAATGAATAATTCAGTATGATATGACTGAGTATTTCTCTAGTCTATAACAATAAAAATCTATGTCTAAATAAGCGACAAGCAGATGCTCATCTCGATTGGGACTGTGTGGGTGTAATTTGAACTGATTTGACAGAGACTTGCCTTGCTACTTAAGCAAACAATACCACAGCTGCCGTCACATTTCAATTCCAACTATACTAAATCCCGATTGTTGCATGGAAGTGTGTGACAATTTCTATAGGACCAATTTGCTCATAGAAAGAGGCTGATCGAGAAAATAGGTTTTCAGGGCATTTTGAATTATATTGCCAACCATTTTATAGATACTTGTTTGCCAATTTGACTTCAATTGACTTCCCTCAAGCGGAAAAAAAAGAGATACATAATAATGCATTTTCAAGTCTAACTAGAGAAGGGAAGAGTCATGATTTTCCCTGAAGCTGCTATGGATTTTCACACCCGTAGTTATGTTGCAACCAATTTGGCTGATTATAATATATTAAAAAAACAATCTTTAAAAACCTTTTATAAACCTTTTTTTCTTTTTCTTTTTTACATTTTGTATCCCTCAGCTGGGACTAGAACAAAATATGCACCAATCCCCTTATTTAAAATGCAACGGCGCATTAGTTTCCTTTCAGAAGAGCCATTTTGTGACTTTGTTACAACTAATAAGTTGTCAAAGTTGTGGCACAGAGTGAACTAATTTATTAATCCAGGAAATAGGTTATTTGATTGTTCAGGACTGATGCAAGTAAGCAAGTATGTTACTGGTCTCCACAGCTCTCATTCTTTAAACTGTCAATTCTCTGAGGTAAAAAACAGTTTGTAAGGTGTAGTCATCTCTATACAGGTGTATGTAAGCTCTAACCTTCATGTTGATGGTCTCTATGTTTTCCATCATAGTCTGCATGCCTTCTGATATGCGAGCGGGGAGGGAGAGGACCACACTGTCCACACCAGACGGGCCATCAAAGCGATCAGCCACCTGCATCATTGTTTCTAAAAGAAAGAGTCAAGATTGAGGCGGAATATATTAAGTGCATTGGCAGAAGGAGGCTGCTGTATTCACTGCACATATTGTTCCAGGTAAAACCTTTGGGCAAACATATGGCGGAATTGGATGCGCGTGCCATGACGTCTGTGTGTGTGTGTGTACTTGTACAACTATTTTTTGTGAGAACCAATTTAAGTTTTAGACAATAGGAGGATATTTTTGGAAAGTGTTCTCAGTTCTCACTTAAGGGACATACCTTTAAAGTGCAGTTTGAGGGGGTGAAGACTCGGTCAAGGTTGACGTATGAATAAGGTTGAGGTTAGGGTGCGTGCACGCATGCGTGCGTGTGAGTGAGTGCGTTTGTGTGCGCTCCCTACCTGCCAGATGCCTCCACTCTGTGTTTAGGTCAGCCTGGTTGGCGAGGCAGCCCTTCATGACGTTGCTGCAGTAGTTGGCACAAGGTCTGGCGGAGGCCATGCCGCGGCAGTGGGGACAGTAAGTCATCCTCATCATGGCCTTCATGCACTCCAGGCTCAGCTGCACCTGGGGTAGAGCACAGACAAAAATACGCATTCAGGACCCTAGATGAAAAAGTACAGTTAAGTCTACATGATCTACTAGTCAGATACACATGATAGTAGCAGGTGACCCAAATGTACATTTGAGCACTGCTGCTACAGCACCTGAGATTGTAATATTGGCT
Source organism: Hyperoplus lanceolatus (assembly GCA_026929865.2). NCBI lineage: Eukaryota > Metazoa > Chordata > Actinopteri > Uranoscopiformes > Ammodytidae > Hyperoplus > Hyperoplus lanceolatus. Next base: position 20,941,875 of record CM049406.2, read on the forward strand.
TTACTTAAAGTGTTTCGTTTTAATAAGATAAGAAGAAGGAAATGTTCTCGCACCAGACAATGACAGTCACCTCCCGCAGTGACCCTTTCTTGAGTTTGCACCAGATTTTTCATTCAGCACAGTTTCCTTGGAAACCACGTTGGAACAATTCACTTTTTGTTTCACATGCAATGAAAAGGGCCCTGACATTCATATGAGTATAATCTCAGTCCCTCACTTCATCCGTCTCCTTCCTCTTCCATTTCTCTCTGGATCCCACAAGGCTGTTCCCCCCAGGAAAGAGGCTTGGTACGTGAAACGTGAAACTGGGTTAATACCAATAAGCTATGTTCACGAGAGAGTACAGCTATGCATACAAAACCTCAGGAAGTGTGAGTGTGTGAGAGAGAGAGATAGAGATAGAGAGAGAAAGAGGGAGAGGGAGAGAGAGAGAGAAAGAGACGGAGAAAGAGAAAGAGGTGGAACAAGCCCAGCTACGCATACAAAGCTCCTCTAAGCTGACATCTGGGCCAGCCTGATGCTTTTCCTGGAAACTATTCTTCCAACAGCAAAGTCAGTTAAAACCAGCAAGTTACAAATATACAGTTGGAATAGGATAACAATAGGGATCAGGTGGGAAAACAACTCACTATGAACACTCTACCGATCTGTCAGTAGTTCAGTAAAAAGTCTGCTCCACATAATTGGTCATAAAAGCTGGCTAGTCCCCATTACTATTACTATAAAGCGCATTAACAAAGGCAGCTTCCCTGTAGCATTAGTCTTGCATTGTGTAATACTTGTATGAATCTTGGTATTGTTAACAGCTTTAAGCTCTTTTTATACTTTATTTTGTGAGCCACACTTTCTCTCAGACATACGTGTTTATGCAGTGTATGCCTGTTTTAATCACTTGCAGTGTTGTAAAGTTTCTAAAAAGCTTCATTGCATTCTGTTTTAAGGGATTCTTTTCTATGCTGTATTTAATGACTATTTATGGGCGTACCAACCCAATTTCCCCCACAACGATCATAAAAAAATTATTCATATTTGATCCACATAAGGACAAATTATTTCATTTGACACATTTCAAACTCAAAATTAACTCATACACTACATCAAAAGGTTCATTATAAAGCCTAAATTAGTAAATGCCTCTCTGATGGATGCCGATATCATTTGTTAATTATGGCAGTTGCACAAGGAAGGCAGTTTAAAGTGAAATAAGTGACACGCAGAGAGAGAAGCATTAACCACCACATTTCCCCCGCTTCATCTCAAGTCATATGAGACATGAGTCAGATCCTCACTCCTGCCCTCCTTTTCTCTCCCCTCCTCCTCCCATTCTATCCCTACCAACTCATTAGCCAAGGATGAGTCAGACAAATGCTTTTTTGGTGAGCGAGAGAGAAGAGCGAGGGAATAAGGGAGTGTCCGGGACAGGGATGAGTGGAGAAAAAAAGACAGAAAAGAGAGAGAGAAAGAGAAAGAGAGAGATATGGGGGAATGTTGAAACAGCTATGAGATTCAACAAAGGGGCGTTGGCAGAGAGTAGGAAGAAACCCAGGGGTGATGGGGTAAGTCTAATACTAATTAAAGAGAGACAGTCATTAATCCGCTTTCTGTTACATCATCCAAACGGCATTAATGCTGGGAATCCCAGGCCGCGGATCAACAGACATAACGCACTAACTCCTCCAATGGAGCCACGTGGAGGTTGATGTTGACAACTTCCTCTGTAACCTTGGACCTGTGGTGCACCAGGAACTTTAAAAGGAAGGGGCTGCCCAAATTAGAAACCGCAACGAGACGAGACATGAGGAGGCATCAGCGAATTGTTAAACTGATCGGTCAGAACCGTAAGGAAAACTATTGACAGAGACCATCTAAATAGGAACCAAAAGGAACAAACCTTCACATTTAAGAAACTGAAAGCGATTTACAGAGCAAAATTTGCCAAGGACTACGGTTTAGCAACTTTGCTAGATTCAATTACATAAATGGTTCATCGCTGATCAATATGAGCACTGACATAATTTCTGACGATTAACTAAAGCAATTGATCAAATAACTGTTTCAACACACACGCACACACACACACACACACACACATACATACACACACAACCTGATTCAAATCATCTCGATACTGGCCTCTCAAGAGTTATTAAGTGAAGGTTTTGTGTTTTTAGATGGTGTTACATACTTGGCTATTTGACACGCCTGTGCTACATCTCATCTCCCATCTCCAACACACCCTTACTTATCCTTACTTCACCTTCACAACATGCTCCCCATACCTATCAGTGTTCATACCTTTCCATATAGCTCCAAGGCAATGGAGCCTGATACCTCTCTCTCGCTCTATCTGCATGTCTTTCCTCTGTAATCACTAAAGATATATGTGCGACCTTTCCCCCCTTGTGCTACAAGTACGAGCCGATCTAGACTCTTTGCCTCCAGAGTCAGCTCTGTGGCGCGTGTCCTACTTCCTCCACTCCCCTTCCCCAGGGAATAATACACAGGACACAGCGACTGGTGCAGCCCAGAGAGAAACAAAGGGAGGAATTAATACAGTGGAATCTCTCAAGTGTAGAGATGTACCTTTTGTCTGATGAAATCTCAAAATCATCTCTCAAATTATTAATTTTCTTTTCCCACGCATCATCTTGGTCTCTCTCGGTTCTGCCTTTGCTGTATACCAACCCAGCCTCCTTTTTTACCAGGATACTCTTTCATCACCGTTCACTACAGCTCCTTATTTTTCAGACCAAAAAAACATAGCAGGGATTCATATCATCAGCATCGTTTCATCTGAGTTGGTAGCAAACACAGACATGGGTAGACGACATTTGGAGCACATACAGAGAGAGATTATTTTTTTCAAATTATACCTCGCTTTACACTCAAACAGTGAAATGCCTCCGAGAGCCGCCAAAGTGGCTGAAATCATCTTCAGGCACCGGGGTCCTTTAAGTGGCAAATACATAGCTATTAATAGGAGCCGATGTCTCCTTAGGGCCCTAATCAATCGAAAGGTAGAATTACAGGGGAGAAAGGAGGGGAAAGGTAGGATCCAAATGAGTATACTAAGCTACACTCACCGGCCACTTTATTAGGTACAGCAGTTCATATTCTTGTTAACACATATAACTAATCAGCCAATCACATGTCAGCAACTCAATGCATTTAGGCATGTAGACCTGGACGGGACAACTTATTGAGGTTGAAACCAAGCAACAGAATGGGTAAGAAAGGGATGTTAAGCGACTTTGAACTTGGCATGTTGAGGGTGCCAGGAGGGCTGGTATGAGTATTTCAGAAACTGCTGATCTACTGGGATTTTCACGCACAACCATCTCTAGGGTTTACAGAGAATAGTCTGAAAAAGTAAAAATATCCAGTGAGCGGCATTTGTGTGGACGTAAAATGCCTTGTTGAAGTCAGAGGTCAGTGGAGGATGGGCAGACTGGTTCGAGATGATAGAAAGGCAACAGTAACTCAAATAACCACTCGTTACAACCAGGGTATACAGAATACCATCTCTGTACGCAAAACACAACCAACCTTGAAGCAGATGGGCTACAGCAACACCGGGTGCCACTCCTGTCAGCTAAAAACAGGAAAATGAGGCTACAATTCTCACAGGATCCCCAATATTGGAGTGGACAATAGAAGATTGAAAAATCATGCCTGGTCTGATGAGTCTCGATTTCAGTTGCGACATTGAGATGGCAGGTTCAGAATTTGGCGTAAACAACATGAAAGTATGGATCCATCCTGCCGTGCACCATCAACCATGCCATGTTCAAAGTCACCTAAACCCCCTTTCTTCCCCATTATGATGCTCGGTTTGACTTCAGTACATTGTCTTGACCACGTCTATATGCCTAAATGCATTAAATTGCTGCCATGTGATTGGCTGATTAGCTTTTTGTTTTTATAAGCCATTGAACAGGTGTACCTAATAAAGTGGCCGGTGAGTGTATATTCACAACTAAAGGAGACAGAGGACAAAGGGAGCGAGGCACGACTGGGAAATATCAACAGAACATGTGGAAGAGCAATTTACTGGGGAAGGAAGGGAGAATAAAGGATTGAGTGAGTCAGATATGGGACAAGAAGAGAGGATGCTGGATTTTGTCACAGCCTTCTTATCATTTTTTTCCCCTCACTGTCTCATTTGTTTCCATCGCAGCACAGTGCTGTTCCAATCTGCATGAGTACAACACAGTGCTGCTGACTGACACCAAATTATGCATTTGAAACTGAATAGTTGGTTGGAGTCTGTACTTCTTTCAGTCCAATTGCAGCGAATAGGTCTTGACACAGATGACTCAGAGAAAAAATTAAAGACATTCCGTCTTGGTGCACACACAGCTCAACGGGGCCTAGCATTGGAAAATTCCCTTTTACAGAGACACACCAAAGTGTGTCCATTGAGACCATACAGTGTGCTCTGGCCTTCATTCTGTGGACTTTTGATGAGTGTGTGTAAATAGGACAGAAGGCAGTCCATGAACTCATTCACAGAGTGGCAGCGGCTCCATGGGGCCCTTCCATAAGTGCTCGGATGACATTTTGTAATTTGGTAAAAGAAAGCTATGCCAAATTTTTTACAAATTCCCTTGTCCAGCCTTGTTTAAAAGAACACATCGCTCACTGTCCTTCAGCGCCAACGACATTGGCATCTGTCAGGAAATGCGTTTTGATGAAATTTGGAAAAGGGGAAAAAAAGGAATTATGAGGTGTGCCTGTGTTTCTGTACCTTTAAGCACTTTTGCATTTGTGTACCCAAGCGTGTCTATGATTGTTTCTCAAAGAGAGATGCTTATGAATAATAATTGCCAACATAGCATGCTGACCATGCTAATTCTTAACCTTAAAAGGAGCACTATGTAACGTTGGGTCTGTCAGAGAAGTGAACGTTCTCTGAGGTATATTCTCTTGTCTCATAACTTTCCTCACAGGAAAATGTGATCCCTGGAACACTGTTTGAAGTAAGAAAGCTTCCTGAAAGGTTACTGTTTCACTGTTGTTGTTTACAGCAGCACAGGGCCGACAGTTTGGCTTACAAACATATTCTAGTCTTACGTTTTTTTCCAGGTTCCTCAAAATAATTTAGTTATGATTTATGATGACAAAATTATTCGATACTAAGAATAACATGTAGAGAAAATATGTTTTGTAAACTAACTGCAGGCTCTGGGATAGTAAACAAATCCTCCATCTCTGAAACTGCATAGTGACCCTTTATGCTTAGCAGTATTGACAAATCTAGCACTAGCAACACCATTCCCTTAACTCTATTATGTGCGGCTGTAAGTTGTTGTTGTTTGCTTCTTGTTATAGGCTACCTCCTGGCTCTAGACTCTACTTGTGCATGGTTATTTCTGATTTGACTCCCCTGTGGCTATGGATGTGCTCGGCATCTCTGCATGCATGGCTATGTAATTGAGACATCCTCAGGGTCCCTTAGTGTAGGTGTGTGAGACGATGCACCTACTTTCAGGGCCAAAGGGGAACGCAGCATGTGGAGATGTGCTAGGGCCAGGCTGTCTACACTCTGATGACAGACACCATAATAGCATCCCCACAGTGCCACCCATAGTGCAAGTGGGAACACATATGTATATATATATATCAGTAAATTGGGGAAAAGGATCAGAAATATATTTTTTTTCTTTGACATGCATCCAAGTGTGTGGCCTTTGCAATCATGTAATAGTAGCACCACATTCTACTCTGTCATGCCACTGTTCTCTTTTCATGCTTGCACACACACGCTCCTGTCCTGACCTAATATTTCATCCGGGGAAAAAAGAAAATTGTAATATTCATCTCTGGATCAGCATCTGTTTTCTCAAAAGGATGCGTTCATTTCTCATGGGGGCCACCGCTCTCAACAACACTCTCCTTTGCCCCAGTGTCTGATGGGAGATATTCTTCACGTGCACGTCAATAACCGGACACCTCCTCTTTCGGGAGCTGAAATGATTTCTCGGTCTTGCTCTGATCTTAACCTTACTCTGCTGTTATACACAGAGGGGACCATTTCCCTTGGGAGATATTAACCCTCACCCACCACACACCCCCAGCGTGCACCAGGGAAGACATTTTTCATTTGGGAGCTGACATTAACTGTTGTTAGGGGCTGATTGTCTGAGCCGCCGGGTCATACTTTATGGAGCCTCTCGTTTCCACCAAACATTGATCTGCCAATGCTTTATACTATGCGCTAAGGCAGGGACTGCGAAAGACATGCCTTTGTTGTGTGTGTGTGTGTGTGTGTGTGTGTGTGTGTGTGTGTGAGAGAGCATGTGGGTGTTCACAATGGTGGAGAGAGATGAAAACGCCTTAAAAGAAAGAATACCAATGAACATGACCAGGATATTAGTTTTGCAGCAGATTTCTCATCATTTAAAATATCGCACCATTTTTATTTTAGCCATTTATTTTTTATCAAGAACATTACAATCAAAGTTATTGGAAAAATGGGAGAGAGAGAACCTGGGAGATAAGAAAATGTAGGGGATGGGAAAAGAGAGTTTTTCTTTTTACCTGGGACACTTTGTGGACCACACCCCCACTGATCATCAGTCCCTGGACAAAGGAACGTGCCGCGACAATGGTGCGTGTGACCATCATCTTCATAACACGGGGTGTGTCTCCGAAGGGCCGTAGTATCTCTATCTGCTTGGACACACACTCCAGGTAGTCCTCACCTGCAATCAGACATCCGCATTTATTACAATCTCTACCGAAGAAAGAATCTGCATAACGCTTATTGGAAATATAAAGAAATCCTTCTTTTCTATTTTTCCTCTCCTTTAAGTACTTAAAAAGGTGCTACGAGGAACTTTTAAATATTTCTAGTTATGCTCAACCAGGAACTACAGCTGGCGTAGTAAAAACACTACCGCTTTTGTCCAAAGGGGGTGCAAAGAATTAACACATACTGAAAGTTCCTCGCAGCACCGTTAATTAATACACCATTCTTAGTACACCATTAACCCATGAATGAGCTCTTTGTTGCTAAATCTCTCTATGCTACGAAAAAATGGTGGATGTACCTATGAAATATTGCATGTTTGCCTGGTGGAAGAGCTTCTCCATCAGCTTGGCCCAGAAATCGTTGAGCACCTCTTCCAGGTTGACGTTGGAGCCGCGGTAGTAGTTCCTTATGTCCGTGTACAGGTCTGTGAAGACCTGGGAATTCTGGAGGTACAGCAAGCCCAAGCTCGTAGTGAACGTGTCCTGTAGACTGATCGCAGAGCGGTTCAGCAACTCCAGGAAGTGACCTAAAAAAATAATACAAAAAAGTTAATGGTTAAAAAAAACGGAAGAGGGAATTATCTTTTGACTGATATAAACCATGATATAAACTAAAAACTTTATGCCATTATTTTTGCTGCCATTTTTTTTCACACCTGCTCACATTATTTTTCCCATTCACAGGTCAAGTAGTAGTGTGGTGCTCAATATAAACCTAAATGCAGGATGACAATTCCCCTAACTTATTCTTACTGATTTGTAATGCTGCATACCAAACACTGGCTCATCCTGTCAGTGAACCTAAAGCCTTAAGTATATGATAGTGAGCCTCAAGGGGATGGCAGAGATTGACAGCGCTTCAGGGTGCAGTTTATAATGCTCCAAATTAGGATTTACAGCAGATATATGGGGTATACCGGCAATAGGCAGGCAGTCAAGCAGACAGACAGCTAAACAGACAGACATGGAGGGGATGTCAGTGTTGGAGAAAATAAGAAGGAGAATATTGGACCCTAGCAAGCAAAAACAAAGCAAATTTCAAACAGTGGAAGCAGACACACACACACAAATACAGTACAACTTAATTGTTAACTATAGCCTCAAAGGGGTTAGAATTGCTAAAACTTGAACCTCAGTGTTCTGTGATACATGGGTGTCCATCAAGGTGCAAATATTCACACATTGGGTTTGTTATCATCAATCCCAGCTTTTCTGTGGCCAGTGGCATATACATAACTACATCTGTTTTGTGCACAAACAATGTTTATAAATGAGGCTCGTGTTCTGCCAAGAATATGGCAGCAGAACCCCCCCAGTTCCATCCATCCATTCAGAGCCAACATTTGCTCTGCATGTCCAAGTACACAAAGGGTTCATACCTGGTGCACATGTAAGTGTCTGTGTGTTTTGTTCTGTTTGTCAGCCTGTGTGTATACATTTGTGTGCAGGGCAGGGAGATGGGAAACTGTAGTATGCAATGGTGTTGACTTTGTAGGTATCTTATCTCTGCCTGCCACCACTCCAGAACGGGAGGAGAGGAGTGTTGAGGGGGGTTGTAACCTCTAACATGGGACTACCTCACCTGCAATTAGCTTATTCCCCTAACAAAGCTGCTTCTGAAAACATCATAACACACACACAAAGAAATCCACCTGGCACTCAATCACTGCATATTTAAACACAACCAGAAACACATCCTGTTTTTCTAGCAATTTCCCTGACGACAACACATGGAGAAAAAAAACAAAAGCAAGTTAAACAGTAGCACAACTATTCCTAACACCCACATGTGCGGGGCTCCAAAGACAATCACACAACACTTGGAGTTGCATAACATGTTAATGTGCTAAGCCCCATCCTGACCCATCTGCGTGGCATTATCTAAGCACTGCGGCCTTGGTGGATATACTGTATCTCTGTTCTGCTTTCCCCTACTCATTAATAAACACCAGCCGGCCAGCTGCTTCACCCGCTGCTGTTATTCGCTGCTTTTTCTTCTGGCATTTTCACAGACTCATAAGAGCTAAAAAGGTCTAGTCTCATCGGAGCCGTTCATTTTGAAGAGATGTATTTAGCACTGCCTGATGTTATGAATGTGAAATCCCTGCGAAAAGCCATTTTTTTAATTCCACTAGCAGTCAATCTCTCTGGGACATACTGTGCATCAGCTTATATTATTGCTTTTCACACATGTAATGCTCACATTGAGCTTAGAGAGTACTTCATTAAAGGCTTACACACTATATCTGAACCATGTACCTAAGTCATCTTGTAAACATCAAGGGGACACCTGGGCCCTGGTGTTTGTTCTAAACTGGAGTCGATGCACACTGATTAAATCAACATACAATTAGCCAAGGGCTTTTAAAAAAATGTCTTTCTAAGGTATTCAAACATTTGATGGGAGACTGTTATTTTATAAATGTATTTTAAATAGGGGCAGCTTTTGGTCTTTTGTCGTATTGTGCCTGCAAGAAAATATATTTCCTTTTATTTTTCAAGTTTAAAATTATATTTTGGTAATATGTAGCAGATGTACTGTATTGTCTTACTAAATGTAAAAAAAAAGATAATTAAACACTGTCAAAATCAAACCAAACAAAATTACTACTTTGGTTTTAAGCCTTACTTTAAGATGCCAAGAATGGTAGGGCGAGCAGGGTCTGATTGTGTGTTATTTACTCCTTATGAATAAATAAATGTAAAGGAAAACAAGTCCATTTTCGAAAAGGCAGACAAGGTTGATGCAAATGCTTTTAAGAAAATAGAGAAAAACCCTTTCTAGTAAGCCCCTTATTATGGCTGCGGAACCTCATAGCACAGAGAAAATGACAACTTAATGAATGCTGTGTAGTCTATGCCTTTTGTGCGTGATGCAAATTGTTTCCTAAGTTAGATGCAGCTGCCGCATTTTTAAGCATTTGTTTAGTAGTGAGACTTTGTGGCTGGATGATACATGGTTCCCCTGTTCCCCGACCTCCCTTCACTCAACATATCTGAAAGCACAGCTCTGGGCCACCCTCAGAGTACCAGAGAGAGAGAGAGCTGCATGTGTGTGTCACTCACACAAGCACACGCCGCTGACATCAAAAGAGGGAGAGAGAGAGAGAGAGAAAAAAAAACTCTTTCAGGAGTCAGCAGAAAAGCACATGTACACACATGTACAAAAAGAAAGCAACTTCAAAGTCACATCATAATCACATGTACACACAGGCACACAAGGATCACAGACAAACACACAGACACATACACCAACACACAGACACACAGACACACACACACACACACACACTTCAGAGCAAACAGAGGCAGGCGTACAGACAGACAGGGAGAGGCTGTGGCAGGTGCATTTTTGCTTTTAATCCCCATTTGAATTCATTCCTGCCGTGTACCGTGTAGCCTCACTGAAAATACGTTTGTCTGAATAGAATTAGTTTTTAGCAGAGAACTGTTTAAAATTAAGGTGGTGGAGTTGAAGTTGTTTTTTCTCCATTGACTGAATTATCCACATTTGTGTTTACAGTCCTTATGTGGGCTGGGGGGTGGAGGGGGGACAAGTTTTAAGTGCTCTGGGGGGGGGGTCACCTCATGTGAAGGAGAGATCTTGGTTAATGGTTTTCACGCTGTCCAGTTCTCTCCTGCCCTTCAGCTGGGAGTGAATAATGATCATCATTAGTATGATACAAAGCGCCGCCATGTGCATGTGTGTGTGTGTGTGTGTGTGTGTGTGCCATGTGCTCCTGTGTGTGAGAAGAAGATGACCTTTCTCATTTCTCATCTGTTTGTGTCTCCGCCGTGATATGAGGGAGCCACAAGCTCATCCCTTCTTCCTTTCACCCCTCCTTTATTTTCCTCCTCAATCCCCCTGTCATCCCTCAAAGCCTAACCTCCACCTTCTCTCCTCCGGCGTCTGCTCTCCAAGGGAAGGAGTGTTGGATGTGAGGGAGGGGAACCTAATTGCCTTATCCCCTGATACTGGGTGTGGATGGGGACAAAGAGGGGACACATATTTGAGAAAGTTGTCAAGTGTAGTTAGTGGTCATGAGGACACTAATCGCTCTTTAATGGCAACATTTAAAAGGGGCTACGAGGAACTTTTAAATATTTTTGAAACAGTCTTATTTTGCTATGATGATCATAAATGACATATAATTGCAAACGAGACCATCAGTGCAAAGAATGTTATTTTTATATACTTTTTATCAATGCCTTCATCATGGGTAAGCTCACCCAGGAACAACAGCTGGTGTGGTTAAAAAAAGACTTTTGTCTAAAAGGGGTAAATGAATGAATATAACAGCAGTAAGAGAGAGTGTATTAGTGAGTTAAAAAGGAAAATGAAAAAGGTACTGTGTATAGCCCAGAATGAAGCCTGTAGACAGATGAATGTTTTGCCACATGTTGCTGTGTATTGATATCCAGAGCCACATATTGTCCTCAAAGGGGTGTCACAATCTGTGCAACATATGACACTCTTTGTATCCAGCCATACTGGACTGATTATGCTCTTTAATAGGCCAAAGAGTAGGACTGGGCTATAATTCAATATTGCCGTGTGTCAAGTTTAAGTGCAACCATATTGTGATCCTCTGCTCTTCTTTATAACATTGTTCCAAAATGTTCTGCTGTCTAAATTACTTGACTAATTATCTTACTGCTAGCTGTGTTTTGAAGAAGGAGCACATTGAGCTACTGACTTTGATCTGACCCTATTGCAACATAGTGGAACACAGCGTGTTGTTTTGAACGTGGGTTTGATCATTTAATCTGTGATTTTGCATATGAACCATATTGGAAAAATATCTTGTTTGATATCGTGATAATATTTCAACCATTTTGCACAATGGAGAGTCCAACCACATTGACTGCATAAAAGAACATTCTTTTTCTTTAATGCAACAGTAGATTAGAAAAATCTCTCTCGACACTCCAGCTCTCCATGCTTTTCAATCTTTTTTCTCACACACACACACACACACACACACACACACACACACACACACACACACACACACACACACACACACACACACACACACACACACACACACACCTTCTTTCTGTGTGAGAGGGGAGATAATGATTTCATTCTGTAATCACTCTGAGCTTCACATCCAGGTCACCTTGAGATGTTAGGTTCTTTTTTTATTATTCCTACGCTCTCTTATCCCACTGCTTTTAAAGCTGATTAAATGCACACACACATACACACACACGCATTAAAGTGAGCACACACAAACCCTTTTATACAAGAGAATTATATATTAAGTATTTCACCCTCTTCTAAACTCTTCTCTTGGTCTTTATCATCAATCAATACAGTGCTTTAAAGCAGTGGAGTAGGCCCAATACCTCCACGTGCCTTATTTCTCTCTCTGTCTCTCTTGTGTCTCTCCATCTTCAGTTCTTCGCCCTCCTCACTCTATCTCCCGTGTCAAGTTGGGTTATTGACACGAGATTGCGTTGTAACACAGAGGTACCATTGATGATCTTCCAGCTGCCAATCAAACTCTCGACAAGGGGCTTGAACAGATCCCAAGCCACTTTCTCACACAGAGGTATCAACTGGCTGAGGCTTGTGTGCTATACCCATTCCAGACTAATCCAGAATCAGTTTTCTCATAGTGAGAGCTTAGCGGATCTGGCAACACATGCCACTGTCTTAATAAAGTTGGCGCTGACGCCTGACACCAGCTGATTGAAACAACTGATCTCAGACCTGCAGTGGTGATTAAGTAATCACAGGCTGACAAGAAATCGCTGAACCTTTAACGACATTGGCTGCTCTCACCTTACTCTGCTCTCGTCTTTTGTGAAAAGTAATGTTGGTGTTTGTTTCTCTCCAATTGGCAGCTAACGCATGTGTGCACGAAATGTTTCAAATGACTCGTAAAATATATTGTAAAATACGCTTATCCAAATTCTGTAGAGAAAGCTTTGCAGGAAAGGCTGTCCGTGCAATGAATTGAAGAAAGATGAAAGTAGATCATTGTATAATAATACTTATGTTGACATGAATGCCTATAAGCATACTGTAGGGTTCATGCACTTACAGATAGAAAAAGTATCTGAGAAACAAGACAGATTAACTGGGTGCTGGCAGTCCACCAGATACTGACAAGGGAGGATTGGATAGAAAAGGAAGGATCAGTGATATAATGAAAGGGATTGTGAAAAGCAGCAATTTTAGATCTCTTTTATATCTGACAGCTATAATTATGTTTGTCCATTAGACAAGGGCTGAGTGGTCGTATTAGCTGGATGGTTCTTTGGCTGGGAGGAGAGACACTGAAAGACGGAGAGCAAAAGATAGGAGAAAAGGCCACATTAAAAGGATAGTTCAGTATTTTTGAAGTGGGGTTGTACGGGCCGGGGTTATGCATAGTTAGTGTTACCTTATGGAGATAGCAGTCAGCGCAGAGACTTTGCTGTAGCAGAAGTCAGCCTTGTATTGTTGCAAGGAGGCCAGAAAAAAAGAAAGTCTCCACATACATACATGCTAACAAAAATAGTAAATATCTGTAATATAATATATTTTTTCCACGGCTTTAGTTTGCTGCCAGACTGCCCTTTATTTTTGTATCACTCAATCCGCCTCTTGACTCAGAGCTACTGCGGATTATTCAAGAGACACAAGAAAACAAAACTAAACAACTTTCTGGGGGCTAAACTACTGCTAACTAAAGCTGTGTAAAAGAAGCTTAGTTTAGCGTATAATTGAATGGATATTTAGGTTCTAGGTTAGCATTTATACATGTCGAGGAAATTTTTTTTTTTTTAAAAATTTTCTGGCCCCCTCTGCAACAATACAAGGCTGGATTCTGCTACAGTGACACCTCCCTTAAACTCATTTAAAAATGATTGCACTGACCCCCATCTCCATAAGGTAACACACTAACTATGCCTAAGTACCCCATACAACCCCACTTCGAAAATACTGAACTATCCCTTTAAACACCAAAAGGCACACATAGAGCACATGGAGTAATATAATAATAATAATAATAATAATAATAATAATAATAATAATAATGATTATTATTATTATTATTATTATTATTATTATTATTATTATTATTATTATTATTATTATTATTTATTTTTTTTAAATATATTTTTAAGCTACATCCGGATCTGATTCTGCATAGAAAAAATACACAATTACTTTGATTGGCAGATAGTTGCAATTAATTCTGGAGAGTTTTCAAATCCTGTGTGGGAATAGTAAGTGTTTGCACAAGAATGTATTGTGCAACAAACTAAGGACTACTGAGTTATGGCCGTTTAACTGAATCATGTTGCTGTACATAAATGGCATCAAAACATTTTCACAGAATCACTCAGGCTTAATGAATCGTTCACAATCCACCTGCATTTGGTTAAAATTGCATAATGTAGTCAAGAGGCATTTTGGCTTTGCATGAATTTTGTAGGAAAAACATGTTAAATAAATAAATAGAGGAGAACGGGGGAATCTGAGGCATCGGGTAATGTGAGCCAACGGAAAACATTTTTGTTCATGTGAGATATATGTTTTCAAGACCCTCTCATTTCCCCATGGTCCTGAAATAGAGGACATCATGGTGCTGTGGTAAGCATGTTTTTTTTCACCAAAATAGGTATTTTGCATGTAAAAGTAAATTTTCTTTCTGTCAACTTAATCAACTGTTGTGCCAAAGCAAATGTATTCACGTAGAAAAACTTCTATCATACGTGTTGATGAACTACCAACATATACAAACCATGTGATGATATTAGCTAAAGATTAGCCTGAAATGCTAAGGGAGGTAGTTTTTTCTCAAATTGTGGTGGTGGGGGAAAGTGAGCCAAATGCTGTGGGGGAAAGTGAGCCACTGTCTCACTTTCCCCCACCATGAGGCACAAGTTAAGTTTAGTCTTAAACATAGTTTAATGTAATATTACATGACATGTGTTTTATTTTAATGTCATACACATTGTAGAAAAGCCATCATCTCAAGGAAATACACCAGGAAGACGACCTGGGGCAACCACACGGAAAGAGCCCCTTCTCATCTTTCCCTGTAACCTTCAGGGCTGGAATGTAGAGTAGGCCTAGTTGTAGAGTATGACAGGCTGATGTTATATTCCAGTTGGGTCTTCTCCTGTGTTCTGAGTCCCAGGCTGTTCTCGCTGGTTCTGATTTTCCTATGCTTTGACCCCCAGACACAAGCTGGCTCTAAGGGTCCTGTGTTCTGACCCCCAGACTCCTTTTCTCACTCTCCCCCTTTCTGAAACCCCCACCCCTCCCCCCAATATACTCCAGTCAGAATGCTCCCCTTTTCTGACCTCAAAAACTGGAAAGCCAGAAGCTTCCACTGTGCAGCCCACACCCCTATTTCTTATTGGTCCACGGCCCTGACAGACAGAGGGCGAGGCGTATCTGGCGTATCCGGACAGGGGGCGGGGGGAGCTCATAGATTGTATATTTACGAGGGGAGCTGCAGCTCTTTTTAAAAAATAGGCCATTGTGAGATTAGCTGAACATCAGTATAGTACAATAAATTATCTGAAAGTTTTTTTCAGCAAACAATTAAAGAAAAACGTATTAGGGACCACTAAGACCATGTAATATGGTGTATAATAAAACCGAAAAGTGTATAATATGGGAGCTTTAATTGACCAAACCCCATCATTCTTTTACTACATTAGTTCTGGAATGTGTGGCTAGTTTTCAGGATTCTAACTGTTACAATTTGTGTTGTTATGGTAGTTTAGAGTGGAAAAAGTAAGTGGATCAGTTTACCCCCTTGATTTTTCTGGTCTGTCTCAGTTTACCCCACAGCTAGGGTAAAGTGAGCCACATGACAACTTTTTTTAAAACAATCATATCTTCACTGCCCTTTGTCTTGAAAAAATTCTCCTAATGCCCATTTCTAGGAAACATCCTGAATTAATGGGAAATATGTAAACTTGAGTGATAAATCATTTTAGCTCGCTTAGAGGGGAGCAAATGTAAAAAGTGGCTCAGATTACCCCGTTCTCCCCTACATTTTATTTTTATTTTTTTCACAAAACAGATATGGCCTATAGAGACTGATCTGTATAGTATCCATGTTCATTAAGAAATGATCATCACAAATAGTGTTGAAATAAATGACAATATGGTATGGATGCCATTTACACCAGAAACAAAACCAAATAACTTAATGTTTGCAAAGGGCCTAACTACTTCCCTCCTTAAATTAAGTGAAATATGTCAATACGTTTCCAACAGAACCTACAAGAAAGAAAAGATAGAACATGCAGACACAGAGCTGTAAGATATCAGGCACAGCGAGGCCAGCCTGCAGTTGATATCCCACCCATAGCCACTACAGCAGGCACCAGCTGGTTCCGTGATCCCTACTTTTTTCTATCCTCAGCATTTGTTAGGTCCCTACCTGTGCAAGGACAATGAAAAAATAAACTCAACAGGCACAAACAAACATTGCTATCCTGTGCGCACTAAATGCCTGAATGAAGATCTGGGAGCCATTTAACTGATAAAGTATGTCAGTCTGGCACCGCACACACACACACACACACACACACACACACACACACACACACACACACACACACACACACACACACACACACACACACACACACACACACACACACACACACACACACACACACACACACACACACACACACACACACACACACACACACACACACACACACACTGCCCCCAGGAGAACTGCAAGCCCCTTAAGCCAGCATTTAGATACTATTAAAAGATCCCCTTATTTCTAAATAGCCCTACACGTCACATAGTGCATGCAATTTATCAACAGGCTCCTCTGTGGAAGTCTTCATTCCACTTTGTGTGTCTCGCGACTTTCCCTGGCCAGCACTATGCACGATTTACCAAAAGCCTGTTTCTTTTTTTATCCATCTGGTTCTCTTTTGCAGCTTTTTTCCCTTGGTTGTTTCCTCTCAAAACCCCATACCGTTCCTTACCATCACTATCATTTTGTTCTCTCTTTTTTCCTCCCCTCAATCTCACCCTGCTTTCCACCGCTTTGCCCCCATGCCATCCTTTAATTCTAACATTGCATTCCTCTTTTCCTATTTCCCCTCCCTCCCGACCTCGCTTCCTCTCTCTCTCTCTTTCATTCTATCCTTCCAAGGCGCCGTCGCTCCAAAGTGAGTAATGTGTTTGGCATAATTAGGCCAGTGTACTTCTGGTCCTACACCGACGTGATTTGCATGCAGATAATACCAACCAATCAAACGCCACAATGGCAGCAGATGTCCTTGTCTCTCATGACATCATCAGAAGGTGACCCTGAGAGCAGGAAATTAGAAGGTGGGCGGGCAGGACAGGGGGGGTGGGAGTGAATCAAATCTGTTGCTTAATTGTAGGACTATCAGCAACACAGATGTGTCCCCGGTGTCCATTCCCAGTAAACATGGGGTTGGTTATTTTAATGGGGAGGGGAGGAAAAGAACACTGGGCTAAATGTGGTTGAAAAACAAATAGGTTGTCAGTTGTATTAGCCAAAACCAATGCAGTAAAACAGCAAGGACATACCGTAATTCAAGTTTAAGGTCATTCTGAAGGGCTGTAGTTTGAGAGGTGTAGGGCCCGACCGATATTGATTTTGGAGTGCCGATGCCGATTATTTTCAGAGAAAACTTACGATTACGATTAAATCGGCCGATTAAAAAAAAGAAAATCCCCAAAATATAGGCTATATTGAAAAAAAAATGTTTTTGAACCCTTAAATATATATATACCTTTTACTGTTGAAAATACAGGAACTTTTTCTTTATTCCAATACGCATTGTCTAAAAAAAAATAGTGTAACAAATATGTCTAAATTCAGACATTATGCATTTTATCTTACTGCACCCAACCCTCTAGAACTCCCTCCCCCCAAACATCAGCATCTCAGACTCAATAAACTCATTCAAAAGTCAACTCAAAACTCACCTCTTTAAGGAAGCATAATGACACCTGACTCTACTTTAAACCTTATTTAAATTTTTTCTGTATTTTGTTTTGTTTTTCTACATGTATGATTCTCTATGATGTAAAGTGTCTTTGAATGACCTCCAAAAAAGCACCATATAAAGTCTATCAATTATTATTATTATTATTATTAACTGTCAAGCGATGACCAATGCCTCTGCTATTGGTTGCAGGGCGAACTGTCAAGTGTAAATTAATCCAATGTATTACAACACACCTGCTGCTGCTGTAAATAGGCTATAGCATTAATGCTATTCAATTAGGCTACCTCCAGGGTAGAAATACATTTCACACATGATTGCTTGAAAAAAAAAAAAAAAAAAAAAAAAAAAAGAATTGGCAAAAAACGACCGATGCCGATAAATCGGTCGGGCCCTAGAGAGGTGCCTGTTTAATTTTACTGCGATATCCGGAGAGGTGTTGCTCATGTTTTGTCCGCCCTCCATAGGTAGACCTCAATGCTTAGCAGGTCAACTGCACATTGGTATATTGTCATATACTAAAATGTATTCCAGTTCTGACCTAGAAATGCATGTCTTCTACTTGAAAAATGAACAAAGTGGATATAGCTTACTAATGTGTCTATCAGAACTCTCAATGAACTGCCACATCATTCGCTGTAAAGACATAAAGCAGGCTCTGGCTGGCAATGCAGACTTGTCCTTTTGATCCAAGTTTAGAGCCTATCTCCTCAAATTTGATAAGATTCATTTGAGTGGGCTTGATGTCATTCTATAGTGGATTGTTTGGCCCACGGTCTATCTCCATGGCAGGAGATGACATTACTTAACAGGGCAGCTGGGAGATGTTTGACGCTCCACTCGAATGAATAAATAAGCCATTCCTGCTTGGTCATCTAGAGAGGAGTGGAGCCCATAAACCAGCAAGCACCAGCCAGTACTCTTCAAATCAGATTAAGCTCTCTGACCACTGATCTGCCTTGAACTGAAATGGGCTGGAAACACAGTGGCCAAACACGCATTTGGCTGCTCATTGCCCAGCGCATGAAAGTATGTGCATTCTGTCTCTGTGTTGACGATTCAAGAACCCGGGTTAAAATCAGATTAAAATCTGGACTTTTTCAGATCTTTGAACTGGTTCCTGGGACCGCACGTCTTCAAAATGTCTTATTTTGTTATACCAACTGTCCAAAACCTCAAGATATTCCATTAACCGTCGAGTTAAGACAGAGAAGCGTTTGAGAAACTGCCGGGACCAGAGAATGTTTGGCTTTAAAACATGGCTATTAAAATAGTTTTAGTCAAAGGACAGATCATTTCAGCCCTATTTTCTCTTTCTCCTTTATTTTATTTTCGTTTTCACAATTCTGAGCATATACTTTAACTAACATATCCTTAGTATTCTGCCCTATTTCTTATTATAGCCATACACACAATTGAAACAAGAGGTCAGACAGTTAAAATGTGTTTTTATTTGACATTCAAAAGCAAAACGGTATGACTTATGTTCATATGTTCTTTACTTTTGTTCTTGTTATTTTAAATGACCTAAACAAGTAACCCTTTCTACAAAGTAAAAAATATGTTTTTCCATGAAGCTGGCGCTGCATGTGTCAGCAGTACAAGAGAACACAACCCACACAGACACAGACACACAGACACACAGGACATCCAGATGCTAGTGATGGCACCATTAGGCCAAACACCACCTGTCAGGTTTAAGGCACACCTGGTTGCCATCTAACGCACAACTCCCTTTGGTGCCATCACTCTCTATGTCCTCAATGACCTTTTCTCCCTCACTTTCATCGGTAACCCCATCGTTCACACTCTTTCTGTCTACCACTCTCCATTTTCACCTGTTTGTCTCTTGCATTTGTCCCTGATCTGATGATGGGTCCCTTTTTCACTATATATTTAGCATTACATGATACATTTTTTGTCAAAATAAGATAGCATTTAGTGTGTTCTTCTACACACAGTATGTAAATGATAGTAAAGAGAGTGGCAGTACCAAGTGAAAACCGCAGACACTATACAGACGACCACTCACTCTCTCGCACAATAAATTACAAACTGACAGAGAGATGCATGTAAACACACATCTGCATGCTCATATATACTACAGTGTACACACTCGCAGGTACAGAGCCAGCTGTATGTGAGCACACAGGTCCTCTAATCTGTGGCTTGGTTTGGAGCTTTTTTTCCAAAGTCCCTGGACCTAAAAGGCCAAGCCTGTATGGGCTGGAACAGTAACACCCTACACTTAGCCACATGGCGCTAGCTATCCCACACCCTGCTAAACACAGCCAGATGTGCAGGGACTGGCAGCAATGGTACAATGTCACTGAACTGTCCTGCAGCCATAGGAACAAAAAAAGAACTATGTGCTGAAAGTGGTCTGGAATCAGCTAATTCTCACCTATTTTTAACCATAAGTACTAACCTTACTCAATATGTTGTGTCCAACGTTGTTATAAATAACCAACATCCAACCACCAATCCACTTCTGAAATGCTTTAGTCGAAAGTTGTTTACCAAATGCCTCTAACAAGAAGTATTACATTGCACTTCTCAGCAGCTATAAGGAAAACAACAGGATGTCTTTAGTTAGAATGGCTGGATGCTGCCAAGTTTGCACTGATCATATGGCAGCAAATCTAACGTATTATGGTCCAATTAACTCCCGTCTATCGCTCATCTCTCATTGTTCGCAGTCAACTGATGGTTTTTTGGACTTCAAGGTCCAAATGACTTAATTGTGACGCAACACAAGTTTCCATGTTCATGACGCTGCTTGTCTCACTGTATATTTATCTAGTGAGCTCTTGAATGAACATCATTAGAATGTTTACAGGTCGGAGCTGAGTGCTGCTTGAATGCGTGCGTCTGTACTTTGCGTTGTTTACTGGCATGCTGTGCTAAATTAGGTGTTTTCCTGAAGAATGGGAAAGTTCAAGAACAGTCAGATGACTGACTCAGAGATAATTGTGTGTGTTTGAGAGAGAGAGTGTGTGTGTGTGTGTGTGTGTGTGTGTGTGTGTGTGTGTGTGTGTGTATATTTGGCAGGGTGACTATCCTTTTGGAACAGCAACAGCCCCCCGAGTGAAAAGGAGGGGGCACGATACAGAAGGACAAAGAGGGATAGAAGAAGAGTAAAGAAATGTCACTCAGCCACTAATCACTGTGATCCGAAAAGGTCAGGCTAACTAGCCAAGCTCCGTGCTCCAGCTGACAGATCCGTTGTCACCAACTGGCCAAGGGGAACAAGTGGAGCACATAGACACCCTTCTATTAACTGGAGCAGGTCATTAGACACAAATAATTGCCTTGGTGCGCCAATGCTCTAAGATTGAAAGTCCCTCTGTTTCTCTCTCTCTCTCTCTCTCTCTCTCTCTCTCTCTCTCTCTCACTAATTTCTTCTCTCACACATTGCAATTAAGCATTGCAATTAAGTCCGGATTTTATTTTATTTTATGAAGAACCTAAACAATAGTTTGCTGTGGCGCACAGTAGATTTAGTCAAGTCCCGAATGCCATATTCTTTAACATTTTAAAAATGTACATCATATTTTATTCTTAATTGTTTCCCTTTTGGGCACTTTTGTCTATATTAAGTAGTGTGTAGTATAGAGCAGACAGAGAGATGACGTGTAGCGACGGTCTCTAGCTTGGGATGTTGTGATCACTAGTTTAGCATGTCAAACATCTGGGCTTCAGGATGCCAGTTATACTATTGTTTAAACCATTTAATGGACACAATTGAGCAGACTTGGCAAAGTATAAAAATAACACAGCTTGGCGTTCTGACAAAGCCACTGCGAGGCATTAAAAACCTCCCCTGTTGAGGCATGACAGAAGATCAATGTTCTGCATAAATCTGCAGTCTATATGATAAAGGGACTTTTAAGTATCTCTTTCGGTTATTGTCTCTGTGTGTGTGTGTGCGTGCGTGCGTGTGTGTGTGCTTGCATGTGTGTGTGTGTACTTCCATGTGTATGTGTGTGTGTTCGTGTATGTGTATGTGAATGTGAATGTCAACATTCTCGTGTGTCTAGAGTGAAAAACAATGGGATATACTGTAGAGACTGAACCACCCAAAACTGGGTTGTTGTATACGGTGGCAAAATGTCAATCAATGAAAAAGGTGTGATGAGCCGACTACTGTTGGAGAACTGTAGCGCACACAGACACCTCTATTTCAGTCTCACTCTCACTCAGGCATCTATCAGTGTTTCCCGCAGGATTTTTTTCAGCAGCGGTGGTGTGGTTCTCGGATGTGCTAGGGGGGTCCGGGGGCATGCCCCCCGGCCAAATTTTTTTTTGTACCCTTTACATTTGAATGCATTGATCTAGTGCACTTTGAGAGGAGAACATGCACTAATTACGATTCAGATAGATGGGATTATTGGTGTTGCAACTTTGCCTTTTGTGTCTTTACTTACAGACTTTGACATTTTTGTATAGAAATGAATATTTAAACACAAAATGCCACAACGCAGAAAATTATTTGCACAATTTATTTACAGTTTTTGCTTAATGCTTAAACCAGACCTGCAAACTCATAAAAGGTGAAAAAGGTGACAAACACCCGACCCCTCTAGACGACTCGGTAAATCAGGGGGGCTTTTCCTTTATTTGATTTTTTGGGGACATGGAACTAGAAAGGGACATTGGGTGATATAAATGTAGGGCCCTATGATTTCCGCGAAAACGAAAACACGGACGGAATCACGGAATCGGGCAATAAAAACGGAATCTTCTTGTTAACACGGAATGTCACGGAATTCGCCATTATTTTGGTGAAATTCAATTTCCAATGCAAAGGGAAACAACACGGTTGAAATTAAAGCAGAACTAGGGAGGAATTTTGGTTTGGCGACATCTAAAGACCAAACTACTGCCGTGAAAAGTAGAGTCTGGCTGCAGGATCGCTAATGTAACACACAGCGCCAAACCCCTTTCACAAATCTGTCTATTCAATGTTTACTTATGAATGTATCCATGTACGTAACTCTGACATGTACATAACTCAATTTATTGTTAATAATATGGTCTGTTTATAAATTCGGTATATGATTAAAGCATCTAAAAGCACGCAATCATGTTAAACGTTTACTGTTTTTAAGTTATTAATGCCACTCGCTCCCGCAGACACACAGCACAGGGACGTCTTATATTCAGCCATTGCTAAAGGGAGTGTTGTATTATGGAACGGCCGCTGTGGTACGAAATTCCAGTCTCAACAATGTTTCCTACACGCAATTATAACTCTAGCGTCTACAGCCCGTTGTTTTCGTGTAGTGTAACTTGTGTAATGTGTTACATTATTCAGCTGTTGCCGTGATGTCGGCTAACGCTGATGCTAATAATAACTAGCTCTCCGTCGCACAATAGACTGTTGGTGTTGCAGCCCACTGTTGGGTGAGGCGCTGTCCCACAGGTAAAAGCCATGGACTTATAGAGCCCTGTCCAATTTTCACTCTAGTCCAGCTTCTTGCAAAGTTAATAAGGACTTTATTATTTATGTAAAAATAATATTTAATGTTTCACTTGAAGCACAAAATGAATGGCTTTATTTTCTGTTATAGCCTATACCCAACAAATTTGTTTTTTCGCTTTTTTAAGCACTAAAAACAGTGCAATGTTGTGATGTATTTTAAATTTAGCCTTATATCTGATTAAATTGTTAGAATATTATTTGTTCGCAATAATTAGACACTCGTTCTAATGACGAAATGAGTGATAATTGTAAAAAAACGGAAGTCATGAGATTAAAACGGAAAAAACGGAATTTGTGAAAAAATAAAACGGAATTTGGAAAAAAATAAAACGGATTTCATAGGGCCCTATAAATGGGAAGAGGTTCAGTAATGTCCAACACAGAAGTAGGCCTACTGGTTATTTTGAGCAATTGATAAGCAGGACCTAAGACTTTAATTTAAAATAATGTGATACAAATTACAAAGTATCCTTATACAAAGGCCTATAGATACAAATAAAACAAAACTATTCATGAATTTCAAGGGTGTAGGTTGTGATTAAACCTTGGTTTGGGACACATTTTAATGTGGGGGTCTGGGGGTGTCCCCCCATACATTTTTGAGCATTCAACACTTCATTTCCTGCATTCTGGTGAATTTGTATGCACCAAATATACGTAAAGTTGGCTAATTGACAGCATTTAGGTTCCTGGTGACAAAAATAGAATATAATACAATGCAGTAATATCATGCATTCTGTATTGCTTTCAAATATTTATTCTCCTGTATTGTTCAAATATTTGATTTAAACAGTAAGAAAAGGTAATTATTCGTCTCTATCATTGAGAATGTAGTGGCTGGTGGTATTTTACTTGCCTGCAATCTTCTAATATTTAAAAATAATAAAGTGCAAAATGTGGGTATAATCCTCCTTCTGCTTCCTTAAAACTAGTGGTAGTGACTAAGTGTGCAGTGGAGAGAGAAATATAGGCCCTATACAGACAGATAGAGGGAGGAAGAGATAGCTTTATTTTATAATTTAGCTTTTTGATTTGTTAGAGTGATCATCGCTGACTTTTAGACTGACTCCTGCTGTCTGCTCCGTGAGGCTCAAGCCCATCAGCTGAGCGAACAGCTGTCCAACACGGAGATGAAAAACGAAACTGAAACTATCCTGTCCTGCCTGGACTGGTGGAGCAGCCAAATATAAATTAATAAATATTGTACTAAACTGTAACACAAGTAATGAGTTGTGGAATTTGCACCAGTAGCCTACAGTAGTCCACATTCTTCAGCGGCGCCCCGCTGCTGGATTTTCTCCGCCACTGCTATAAAAATCCTTCTCCTTTTTTGGTACGTAGCTCCTTTAAGAAAATGGGCAGCGCGTAACGTAAATTACGCAGCACGCGGCAGTGCTGCACATCATCATGTAGCCAACATCAAAGAAGAACAGCGAGTGTGGCAGTTGTAGACCAGTAGTAGCCTACACGTTTGCAAAGTTACATTGAGTCTAGCAGCGAGTGTAGCGGAAGAGCATATAAAGAAGGAAAGAGAGGGACAGAGAGAGAGAGAGTAAGTTGCTAAAATGTGTTGCTACATGACCACCAGTGTTAAAAACCCTCTGAGCCCTATCGTAATTTTATTTTATCTAGGCTATAAACCGTAACCTCCGTGCCGTTTTTTCTCTAGTAGACTATACTCTGTGTGTGTGTGTGTGTGTGTGTGTGTGTGTGTGTGTGTGTGTGTGTGTGTGTGTGTGTGTGTGTGTGTGTGTGTGTGTGTGTGTGTGTGTTTTGTCGCTCTTTTTGGATCACTCATAGCCTTTACAGGAGCTTATATCCAGTCAGGAGCTTGTAGCCTAGGTATTTTCGGGAACTGTTAGATCCGATGTTGTTCTTTATTGCCATATAAAATCCGTTTTCATTGCGTATTTTAGTTAGGGATTCATGCTAATCGCCTGTAAGCATGTGGTCAGTAGCATACATGCAGGGAAAAAGCCTATGTACTTTTTAAAAGAGCATGAATAGTTTCTATTATGTATAATTTATATTTATTTTAGAATGTTCTCATCACTTTTTGACTCCCAAGACTAAGAATAAGTGTTTTAAGCAATAACAAGCTTAATCAATGTGCCTTTTTGTGTCATATCAATAAATAATTGTGAGATACTTTTTGCTTTTTTACTGTCTAATTGATAATTTCCTACATTCAAACGACATCACTGCAGCACACATATTCTGATAGTCCAGGTTGTGACCCAAATAAATGATAGCTTGACAGCTACACATTATAGGGGTGATGAATGCAATCTTAATAAGAGAATAAATCCAGGCAAACCAAAACATCTCAAAAATGGCTTAGGGCTCAGAGTTTAAAAGGCTGGTACAAGCTCTTAAGGGATGCACTGTGCACAATGTATATATACATAGTTAAATAATATATATTACATTTGCAGATGAGTCTAAAAAGCTGGGTGATTAAAAAAAGAAAGGCAGACGGGGACAATGGAGGAGCTGAGGTTAGTAAAGCAAATTAGGGAAGCAAACTTTCAAGCTAATGAGAATTTTCTTTTGGATTTGAATGCATAATGCAAGGTGATATTATTTGAACATTACAAATGCATGTATATAGGGTAATTTGAAGGAAACAAATAAGATTTCTAGCATTTCTTACTTGTTGTTTAAAGGCCTTTAAGTGCTCAAGTTTATTACAGAAAATACAGGTAGACCAAGTAAGGGAGGAAAGAGAAGTGAGAGAGAAGCAAGGAGAACAAGAGAGAGAGGGTGCAGTGGTAGATCCTGAACAAGGAGAGGGACAAGGAGAATTAAATGCTCCCAGGCTGGATGTAGCCTTTGTGGATGAGCAAAAACTTCACAGTTCTCCATTTGTTGTCTTCATTGTCCTCATCCTCCTGCAACTCTCTCTTGTTCTCTTCCCCTGACTCTCACTGTCTCACAAAGGAGCTCAGCTCACCTGAGGTCTATTTGTAGTGCTAAGGCTCACACTGATTGGTATTCAATTAGCTTTATTTTTTATTTTTCATGTGTGTGAGTCTGTGTTCTTTTCAAATTTTAGTTGTGGTTTGTAATTTAAAAAGTTGTGTTTTGCCCATTTTAGCAGGAGATTTCATTTTTGAACAATGTTTCTTATGTAAAAAACAGTGTGTAGTGTTTTGAAAGAAGTGTGTTGGAGAATTTTAAACACAGTGCAAAGCACTCATTGTGTTTGTAGGGTTGGTGCTTTTGTTTAGGGCATGGTTACAAAAGTCAGAGGTTGTGATGCTTTGGGCATAGCAACCACGTTTAGTGTTTAAGCATTAGGCAAAAATCTGTAAATAAATTGTGCAAATTATTTTTGTGTTGTGGCATTTTTTGTTTAAATATTAATTAATATTAATAAAAAAATGTCAAAATCTGTAAATGAAGACACAAAAGGCAAAGTTACAACACCAATAATCCTATCTACAGTAATACACAGGACTGTGTGAATAGGATTTAAGTGCATATTCTCCTCTCAAAGTGCACCAGATTTGTGCATTCCAATGTAAAGGGTACCAAAAAAAATCGGCCGGGGGGCATGCCCCCGGACCCCCCTAGAGGGTTCGGGGACCACAGCACCGCTGCTGAAAAAAATCCTGCGGGAAACACTGAAGTTACATTCACCTCCGACGCATGGTCAGCGTTTATGTTAGGCATTGCTCCGTTTCTAAAATGAGCTACATACCAAAAAAAAAACAAAGAAAAAAAGTAGAATAATGAGGAGGAGGAGGATTTTAATAGCAGCGGTGGAGAAAATATAGCAGCGGTGGCGCGCCGCTGCTGTGTGAACGTGGGGGAAACACTGATCTATTGTTAATGCACAGCAGTCACACACTCACCATTAAAGAGCTTGTACTGTCCGGTCAGGGAGGTCTGTAAGGATCGTCCAGCGTCTTTCAGTAGTCCCTCCATCTCCCTGCGGCTCAGCACGGTCAGCTTCTCCTCCATGTCGCTGGTACAGCAGGTGTAGCCCTGGGGACAGATGCGCAGGTGCTCCCCTATAAGAACAAGGACAGGTAGAGACAGAGGAGGAGAGAGGATGGGGAAGTGGTGGGGGAAAGGGAAAAGATTAGTGGAAGAAAAGACAACAGACACAACATGACATTAGCATTGACAGGTCCAGGCAACTGAGACAGCGCCCAAATGAAACTGAGATTGATAGTTCATACACTGCTGCTGTATGATAATACTCAACTGCTAACATGAACATGACAGTATGAATTAGCTGCAGTGACTATTTTTTACGACCCTAAACCCAGCTTGTTGGCAGTCGCAGAGGCAGGCCTGCATGTGTTGTTCGCCCTGCCTGATTACCTGGCATGATGCGGAGAAGTTTGCGGAAATGGGAGCACTGGAGCAAGAGTATACGACATCAGATCCCATACAATTTTAATGAGTACTCCCGACACGCATGCATTCGCAAACATGTGCATAGACACACACACACGGAGATACACAGTTTCCGAAAAACAGAGAAGTGGAAAGGATATGAAAGCTCAGGCTTGGTGTGTGTATGAGGGAGTTTAAATAAGGGCTGTCAAAGTTGGTTATAACTGCAGCCAAGCTGCGGCTGAAATTAGAGCAAATTGTGTAAGATGGAAATAACATCATCCACATCGGCACTACCAAGCCTTAGGCAAACAAAGAAAAAAAATCATGTGGGTGAAGTTTCATTGTTCAGGTGAAGAGGGACAAGACATGATGCAACACTTTCACTTGCAAAGAAACATTTTACTTTTGAACATTCTCCCCACTAGTACTATGTCCAGTCACACATGTACACCATTATTTGACACATAAAATGAATCCACAGTGGGAACCCAGAAGCACAGTTATGAAAAAACAGAAAAAACAAGTATGCGCTGTTCACTATGAGGAATAGGTTACAAAAAATTGAGACATTTCTGGAAGGGAGAAAAACTAATTCAGTATTTACTCTTCTAACTTTCTTCTAAACCTTCCTTTCCGTGTCCAAAACATGTACTCTAATGCATGCAAATATCTTTTGTAAGTTGAAAGACTAAAGTTGAATAATGAGCCTGTTACTTAGTCTTAGAAAATAACTCCACAAGCCTCTATGAAATCATCAAAGTGTTACAGTTTAGTCAGTGTGACATTCTAAACGTCTTGAAGTGTTTGATTACTTTCATATGTTTTCAGCATAATTACATTAATGAGCTCTATGAGCCTGCACAAAGGAATATTTCCAAAGCAGTAAAGACAAAAACATATTGGGTTAATGCTTTGATGTCCCTCAGGCTGTCATTAGCATTCACCTGGCGGCGTTTACAGCTGAGAGCAAGTATATAGGCAGTGCTGCTGTCGATAAGATCGATCCTGCCATCCTTTTCACTGTTAAAGTCAGTGATTTCTGTGTGCACTGGCTCAGCCATTACAAGCAGGCCCTTTCATCTTCGTTCACTGCATTTGTAGGCTGAGTTTGTTGATCACTGTCTAACACCCCCCCCCGCTATCCAGTCCTTGATCTCATTGCTGTATTGAAATGTGTTACTGATTATTTGTCACCAGATTTGATAATGTGTCTACACCAAGTTTCTGTAACTGTCCTTTAAGTGCAGCACCCAGGCCAACTCTAAAGTCTGAAGTGGAATAATTAAAAAGGCACTTTTCCTCTTCGCACACATAAGTGGAAGCACATATTAAACAGTCACGTTGTCACTAACATCCACGTAGAGAGGTTGTAATGGAGAATGGGCCCTTATTGAGTTTGTTTGATTTGTGCATGTCAATGAAAGGAAAAACAGAAACTATTGAGAAAGTAAGAAAGTGAAGACGAGCCCAAAGAAACAAGGGAGAAAGAGGGAAGAGGATATAACAAGTGAGAGAGAAGCTAGACAGAGAAGTAGCTTAGAGCAGTGCAAACAGTACTATCAGGGGTCAGCTGCAATCTGCCTGCCCCTGGGACGGCCATTTAAATGCCTGGACTGGTTTGTAGTGTGCATGTGTGTTATGGGCCTGTGGCCATTTCCTCCAGTGCAATCTGCTTGCTGCCATTTGAAGGACATCTGTGCCAAAAACAAGAATACAAACCTAATACACACACACACGCACGCACGCACACACAAAGACACACACACACACACACACACACACACACACACACACACACACACACACACACACACACACACACAAAGTAGGCTAGTAGGAGGTGTGAGGCTTCCAGTTGCAGCCAAGCAGAAACAGCCATATGCACTATACATTCAAAATATCTGCAGAGTGGATGGACACACACACACACACGTTAAAAAAAAAAACGCACACATCCAGTCTTGGACACATGTCTGCCACAGGTCAGTAAAGGTCACCTGTAACAGAACATTTCATTTCCAGTTGGGTAACCTAACATTTGGCTAATGTTACAAACAGAGCGGTCTTTTCCTTTTGACTCAGTAAACTGGAGCGAGTCTGTGTGTGTGTGTGTGTGTGTGTGTGTGTTTGTTGAATCGGAGAGTGTTTCTATTAGGGTAAGGGTGACAGTAAGCCACTTTCGATCAAAGGGTAGAGGAAACGTATCCCTAACAACCAGCCTTTCTGCTGTTACACTTAGTCTCTTTCATTATTTCCTCTTTCTACTTCTCTTGTACACACACACACACACACACACACACCTGGAGAGAAGCTTTGTTAGTGTTAGGCTCCAGCAGTAGCATATAAATAGGGCCACAAAAGAGCGAGCAACTAATGGTAATCCTTGAGACGTACAATTTACCGCACTTACAACATAACACACATACCATTTTTCTGTGCTTAGAGACAACTAAAAGAACAGGTTTTTATTGCGTACCCCCGGACCACTCCTCATCCATTATAAAAGTGCTCTTGCCTTAACCAATTTCCCAGCCTGCCCTTGCTATTTCCTGTCTCTATTGTTCCTGAATTGTTCCCGCAGGCTGGATAAACTTCATGGAATGCATGATAAACTTGAAAAATATGGTCGTAATAATAATAATAATAATAATAATAATAATAATAATAATAATAATAATAATAATAATAATAATAATAATAATAATAATAATAATAATAATAATAATAATAATAAAACGGTTCATGTCCCTCAAGAGAAGATGAACTACAGAGTTCAAACGGATGAATCAAAACCACACATGGATAAGATCCGCTCCAAAATATAATTATCTATTCAAAAATATATTTAAAATTGACTGAGTAGATGTTTTCTGCATTATTCAGCCATCAAGGGCCAATCAGCAGGCAAATTATCTGGCCATTCCTAAAACGACACACAGGCATAATAAACCAGCCACGCATACATAAATTGATCTCTGTGTGACGGCCAAATGAAGGAAACTAACGGTTCAATTTAAACCCCCATATAACAGTCTTCAATCACTTCTTCCCCCTTTTTTCTTTTGACATACACGGTCGCTAAATGTTGAGCAATTCCCTAACCATTAGCTTATCACTGTTCACCAGGGAGGAAGGCTCCTATTAAGCAGCAATCTAGAAAGGCTAGAATAAGGTTGTGCACACAGTGATAAAGCACAGGGGGGGAGACTGACAGTCAGCGGCTTTTAGAGATGGTGGGAAAAAAACAGAAAGACGAGAGGGCAACAGGAAATTAAGAATGACTCAAAGCCAAAGTGTCTCAGTGGTTTGTCTGGGAGCCATGTGAACAAAACAGTAGAAGTCAAAATGCTGGCTATGTCCAGTTTGGCATTCATCACTTTGCCACATTTTAGTGTATTTTTTAGTCCCTTTCTGTTGGGTACTAATGGGTACTAGAGGTCTAACAACAAAATGCACTGGCACAGTAGCAATTTATTCAACATCTGGCAAATGTATATGCTAAATTGGTTCCATCAATTCAGACTATGTTCACTTGTGCAGGTGTTATGCTGATTGAGGTATGCCGTTGTGTGATGGTCAGTTGAGGCTCTGACTGTTCATTGTGTTAATGTGCTGTATTTTTGTGCACGGTTTATTCAAAAACCTGGGCATTGTCCTTCATTTTGCTATTGTGGAAATTGGGCCGCACATTTTGTTTGTTTTTCTTTCAATGTTGTCTGCGGAGGTTTTGTGGCCTTTAAACACATTCAGTTTTATTCTGAAAAACTTTTTTGCCAGAGCAGCACAGCAGCTCACACACTTGCCTCAAAGACACAAATTGTATACGGCTTCCTCCCATCATTGCACAAACTGCATACTGCTCAGATTGCCTGAATAGACTAGAGAGAAAAGTGCCCACAGGTATAAAAGTCTAGACACAAACCTTGGGTTAGACATTGGGGGACTGAGGCGTGTATATAACATTCTCAGACACCCTGGCATTAAATATATATGATGAATTTATTATTGATTTATATTTCATTATTTATAGGACAAAATCAGTCACATGTTACTTGGGAGTGCATATCATTATGAAGCCTAATCAGTGAGTATATTATCGTATAGAGCTTATTAATTAATTTCTTATTAATAAAAGGGATGGGAAATCATAGCATAACTCACAGTGAGCCTAAAAGACTAGGTCCCTGGTTTAATTTGTATATGTTTGTGTACACGGCACTAAAGCTTTGGAGAAAAGTATGCATGTAAGAATGTAGGAATGCATTGCATGCTAAACAGCTGGTATTTATCAATGCTTTTCCTCTGAAGCACATTTAGACCAAAAAATGTCATGACTGCGACCACCGACACACATAACTGATGGCTCCTGGATATGATTGCCGTTGCATAACTGACACAGTTTTCAAAACCGCAATGCACAGCATGCATGTGTGTGTGTGTGTGTGTGTGTGTGTGTTTGCACGTAATGCTGTGGGATCTAAGAGATTAGCAGCCTAATCCAGTCCTTGGTGAGACTGTGTGCGTGTGTGTTCACAGCTAGGTTAGGTGGGTCACTGCTTAGTGCCAAGGAAAACACCAATGCCCCACACACCCAACACACACACTTGAACAGTGGATTAGGGCTGAAGAAGTGATGAAAAATAACAGGGCTAACATGTGGGATCCACCACTTGTACACACTGTAGAATCCACATACCGACCAGACAAATGCTTTATACAGACAACAACGTGGTCTTAGTCTAACAGCCACCACCCTTGCATTCCTGCTCACTGTTATTCTGTCTACTTTTTTACTTTCACAAGCGACCCAGGCCTTAACCTAGGCCCTAGACGCTCGCCAGTCTGGAAATGTGAGCCAAGCAGAAAAGTCACATAAATAGTTTCCCCCAAGCCAGACGAGGTGGCGGCCATACATAACACATTAATAACACATCACTACTGAGACCGGTCCATCTCCATGCTGCTCTTCTTTAAAGGCCCAGACTGGCACATCTAGCTACATGCACTGCTATTCATTTATACAGAGCAAGTTACACTGTTGAAACAGACTCATAAAACATGAATAATTGTGTTCTCTGCTACTGTCAAACTAATGCAAGTGCTTGTTCACTCACTTGAATAGAGTCATTTTAATGGGCTGGGAAAAAAGTTTGAGCGGCTACTCGTTTGGATGACCGGGGGAGAGGGAATGGCTAAATGAATAATGTGATAATGTAATGATGTGGGCCGTGGGGAATAGATTACTTAGTTAGAGTTAAAGAGCTCTGACTGCAATTAACTCAGAGCAGTGGTCGTCGGCCGTCCTTGACAAATGGGACGAAGAGAAATAAAGTGGTGTCGGAAAGCAAGCAGTGTGTACGGCAAAAGGACAGGATGGGAAGATATTAGACGAGATATGGGAGGATAGTGTATCTCGCGCCTACATGTGTTTATGACCACCGAGTGTAACAGAAAGTGCATATAATACAGAACAGACAGTTTCTTTAACTTTTTTTTTTTACCATTAGTGTATGCTCATGCGCAAAAATCCACTAAAAAGGCTAATACAATTACTGAGCTCGTAAGTCCTATTTAAAAGATTTTGAACCAAAAAAATAATCCTTATTACATACCCTTTAAAAAAGTGAGACAGCTTCAGTGTGAGGCAATGGGACCCAAAACGTGTCTCAAATCATTATGGCTCACGTCCCTGTTGCTCTGACAGTTTATATCATCTCCCATGGCAACAGATGCGAACCAGATGCTATCGGATCAGAAATGGATGAATAACAGTGATAGTGTCATTGTTTACACATCGAAATGGATTAGGGATGGCGCTTTCCTAATGTTACAACAGAGAGAGAAAATGTGTTTTGTATCTCCTTTGGCGGCACACGATTAAGTGGAGGGAAAATGCATGAAATAACCACGCCTGGGTCAAGAAGACAAAAGCCTACATGATGGATTACAACAGGGTTTGTAATTAAGTTGCTGCTATAGCCCTGAGAAACATGCTTGACCTTTACCACTCTGACTCTGTTCTTTTCCGTCTTTATACCAGCTCTCTCACAAACCCCAACACAGACAAACACACAAATCCCAGTGGCCAATGAATAACCAAAGCAGTGTGAGTGCCAACAGCTTGAAGTGAAGTGGTGGCAGCAGCCTGTCCCGTTCACTTAGCAGGTACCAGGCACAGTGCTGTCAAATCGGATGACATGGTGTTATAGCTTCAACTAGCCTGCCAATCATGCCCCAACCATGCCCCTGACTTACTTAAGTGTCATCTTCACTTCACATCCATTCCCACCATTTTCCTATATACACATTAAAAAAAAACGTTGTGAGTAAACAGAAATTAGACTGGACTAGACCAGGAATGCAGGAAAAATGTATTTCAGGCAGACTTAACAAGAATAACACATCCAACTATATGCCGTATAAGCTGTGCAGACACACACAAACTGTCCTAGTTACACCCGTTAACCCAGCCTTCTCACTGCCTGCTACAGACATGCCTTAACATGAGCGTGTCGGTGGGTTGAGTTACTTACTGAATCCCAATGCGTATGTAAGGGAGTGTGTAAGGGGAAACAGGGAGTGAAACATTTGTTGAAAACGTTATTCTAAAGAAAGTTATCACGTTGATGTGTATCGGAACCGTACATACTCAGATATACGGACATGTACTTTTAACGTAGGCCATCTCAGAATAAAAGGAGGATCTAAAGGCTGCGGAGACCTGACCTCATTTTTATGTCTAGTGGAATGTGTGTGTGTGTTGTTTTGTTGAGTGAGAGGGTGTGTGTGTGGGGGTGAGTTTTTTCCACTGATGATCTAGCAAAGGGTCTCTGACAGGAAGTGTCAACAGATGACACACATCAGACCGAGCATCCCGTCACATGATGGGGACGAAAGACAACTGACGCTTCTGCCTCCTGTGTTAACTGCACGCAACCAGGTCTAGAAGCTAGACGAGATGAAAAAGGAAATAACAGAGGCTCCTATTTTTGTTTACACATTTAACCTGTAACATTGCTGGCTTCAAAGTTCAAACCAACATGAGAAGGTTGGCATTCATAATAGTGTGCCAGACAGGAACACTTCTGTCTTTTCACATAAGGTGTCACTCCCTCAAGTGCTACAGTTTGTTGTGCTGTCCCAAGTGGCCAAACAAATGGATGTTATGCAGCTATCATTTCAGAAATGTAACATGGTCCTTAGTATGCATTTTAAGGTGCTCTGAGCGGTACTGTAGCGTACCCATGACAAACGCGTCAAGAAACAACTATCTAAAAATAGCATTCGTTTGCTGTAACATGTCATGTGATTTATGATCATCAGAGGAACACTTTGTTTCAGAAATATTTAAAATATCCTTGTAGTGCCTTTAAACAGAGAAACATTTGTGGGTAAAAAAAGGTTATGTGTTTTCTTTTTCAAGACTGATGCTGACATGTCAAAATGTCCACCAACATTTAATTGCATGTTTGAGAGAGGCTACAAACAGTAGTGGAGCTAGTGCAGTACAGTTTAGCCTATATGAGCCTGTGTGCTAATATTTTGGGGCTTGTATCTGAGAGAGGACCCATGACTTTACTCCGATATAGTGGAGTGGCTAAGTGCTAGAATCTTTCAATTTGTGATACAAGCATGAACATTGGGCATGAGCACGCTCAATGGGTCACTTGACAAGAAAATTGTCCGAGTCAAAAAATGAAAAACAATAATAATTTATGAAAAAACCTAATACATTTCTACGAGAAATTTTCAAATTCACAATTTTAAATGTCTCGGACAATTTTCTTGTCAGGTGACCCATGGGGACTGCTCATGTCAATTGTCACAGAAGCCATGTGATAGGAAAAAAATTCAGAGACGGTGAAACATTTTCAAGATAGACAAAGACACACTAACCCTGGGTTCCAGTACCCATACTTTCTGCTATATGATAGAAAAAAGATTTAGTATGCCCCGATTCTTGTGGTCACATTTAGATTTCTTAAAAAAGGATGCCTACTACAACCGGGCAAGATTTTTAGTGTTGAAATCAGCATTCTATTTAGGACGATTCTGACCCACAATCCAGTGCGCACCGGAAGTGAGGTCACGTCGACGGAGTTTCTGTATGAGAACAACCAGGGATGCAACGGATATAAAAGCAAGAGGCAAGTTCAAAGCGCAAAGTTATGATAAAATAAACAAGTAAAAGTATGTCCCAATTGTGTGCCTACTGCATGCTAACTAGATTGTGGTAGTAAGTAGAATAGAAAAAAGAAAGAGTATGTGTGTAAGTGTAAAGAAACAAAAGATTGATGACCTTCAACTAAAAATAGTTTCAGATAAATTACATCTGCTATAATCCATATTGTCATACTAACAATGGCTAACAATCCTACAGGCTTTTCCAAATCACTAGCACACAGACTATTATCATTGTTTGCCCTCAGCTCTGAAATGCGTTAAAGCATATTTCAGCTTATTGTTTTAGTTTGACGGCCTTGGAAATGATTATATAAATCTATCTAGTTATTTCTCAGTGACTGTAATATTACTTTAGTTTGGTGAACGCCCACATCTGAACTGCACCTGTGTTAACTGTGTATGTGAGTTTGGGTTTGTTGTGGTAAGTGAGTCCATTGGTGTCTGAGAGCAATATAACAGCACCTCGACGCAGCCACAGCATAGCATGTGGTAGTCACGGTACATTAGACAGCCATAACGTTTTTTAGATAAGTTCAGGTTGCAGTAAAATAGCGACACTGGCACTGTATCCAAATGCAACAGCAGTAACTTTGGGGCTTTTTTGTTACACATGATAGCGCACAACCACAAATAAATGTTACTAGAGGCAATACTGAAGTTGTGAATAAAAAGTGATTGCAGGTATAACAAAATATGATAACAATTACTACCTTCCTATTGCTAAGTATTTAGATTGCTAACTATGCATGACAAGCTGCCAAAAACAGCCACACAGATGTTCAGTATTACAAACAAACAGAGAAACAGAGTCTGGTTGAAGCCTAAAGATCAAATCTACAACCTTTTCAGTTCAATAAAATAGCAACTGACTGTAAAAAAAAAATCTGTAAATTGATAAATGGTTAATGAGCCGATCTTCTATGCAGTCTATTGCGAGGGGGTTGCAGTAGGCACAGCTGTTACCTGCCAAGACCTTTGATTCTCTCTCTCAAACTCACACTTAAATTGCACCGTACACAATGTAGGCTACATCACTGTACATTTTGCACATTAGGCAAAGCCACATTAGCTTTAAATCTCATTGTATACATACAAAGAAAATATCAAATGAGAGACTTAATATTAGTGCAGCAATTACTTATTTATATAGGAGGTAAAATGGATTTCCAAATAATAATAATAATAATAATAACAGCCAAACCACTTAGCACTCTGTGCTGTCAGCTCAGAGTGATGCTTCCAGCGTCTACTCCCTGGAAAGAACAAACAATCTCTTTTCTTACCCTCTTTCTTTGGAAAAAATAAGAACAGAAATCAATTTTTAATGGGCCACAAATTACACATATGATGGAAAAAAGACTTGAATGTAAATCTACTATTCAATCCAGCTCTTCTCTGTCTGCTGCCACAGTACAATGGCCTTCACAGAACACCATCAATCATCAGCTTTTTATCCCACAAACACACCCTTGCCACTCCCACCCGACTGTTTTCAAAGCCAGATATAGAAAGGTCGTTGAATCGTCAGTCGGAGCTTCTTTAATCACCAATAAAGAGTCAGCTGAGTATTAAATGTTGGGTGATCTGATTATAGATCAGTGCTAGCAGAAAAATATGGCCGACACTCTGTGCTTCAGTGATCGGATCAAAGCACAGGCAAGTCTCTCAGACTGTCCCTTGTTCACTCATCTCTACTACCCCCCCCCCCCCCCCCTTCCCTTCCCTTCCTTCGCCTCTGGCTTGGAATCTGGCAAGGGGGATCTGGGCTTCTCAAAGAGCAAATCCACACTTGCCCCGATCCTCAAACACTGGCATGTTTTATTTATGGTTCTAGACAATAATCTTTACCTTGAGGGGGGTTCTCTAACTCCTCTTATCTGTATCATTTTATGTCATCTGTCTACACATGATATAAATCATGATGAATGTTATTATCAGCTGTCATTCAGTGGCATTATCGGTTGGATGATAATTCAAATATAACTTATTGGTTAAGTCACGATTCAGATGTTCTATGTACACACATTGCATTTAAGTCTTTTCATAAAATGAAAGAATGTAGCTGAGGGGTCTGAAAAATCAACAAAGCATCATTGAATCAAAAGACAAGAGCTGTGTATTCCAGAGTGTGCGTTCCCCTGTTGACTGACAATCAGTAGCATTGTGATGCTACTGATTGTGGCGGTGGTGGGCCCCCAATGATTGTTCCAAAACGATCATAAGTCTCATAACCAAGTGAGTCATATTAAAAAGCCTGGGTCTGAAAGAGGGCCTGATGTGGGAACTAACTCTGTTACAAGGAGAGCCCTGTTTTGGCTATGTTGTGTGTGCATGGGCATGCGTGCCAAGCCGTCTATTCTGAAGTCAGGTCAGGACAGGCTAGCACTTCAGGCACCTCTCTTAGTCACTGTTAGTCAGTGAAATGTCTTGACAGCGGATAGACATGGCTAATGACAGTCAGGGCCGAGAGACCGAAAGGAAAAACAAACGAAAACATGACACTCGCAAGATGGGCAGCAAAAGACAGTTTCTAGATAGTCAGGCTATTGGGCAGCCAACAAACCAAAGATAGCCAACACATACACAAAGCGTTGGAACGCAGCAGCAATGTCAGGACAAAGATGAAGATGCTCGGAGAGTGTCAGAACTATTAAGTCTGCGGTCTCTGTTTTTCCTCCTCGCCTCATACCAGCAAAACCACAATTACACTGCATGAGACATCACAGACGCAACGTTAGCCACTGCAGCACACTTCAGAAAACCAGGCCACCCGAACCATTGTTCTATGTAGGCCACCATCTTTGATGTCACACGCACACTTTTCCTGCCTGATGCAAAGCAGCATGGGACCCTGACCGTTTGCACACTGTGACCGAATAAACCACAACCCCCAGCTGTGACTGTGCTTGTTAGGAGAAACAAGGGTGTTTCGGAATCGACGATGATTTTGGTGCACCACAAAAAATTGGAATAAAGACCGATTTAGATACTTGAGAAACATCATTGTTCAATATAGACATATTTTGGGCATTTGTTAGAGCCTGCCCTGAAAAACAACTTGCTAACACAAACCTATATTATAATTATTCAACAAATACTAAATCCTTTACATTACAAATGACATGATCAACACTTTATTACCCTGTAATAGGCCTAATCATTCCTTTATCTTAAAAGTACATTAGCTAGAAGCCTATTCAATGGTCACAGTAAGGTCTAAACAATAAGTCTTGATGATTACCTTGATATTTAAATAAATACTTGTTTATGCAATTAGCAAAGCACTTCAAATTAAATGTACAAGTGCAACACATTTTTGACCGACTACAGGGTATACTTAATTGCAGGTGATTGATCACTTCACAAAGAAAGGTTAATAAGTGATGCAAGCATAACATTTTAGTATTACAAAGTGTTTTTCATAGTAAAATAGGCCCATACTAGACATCATTTTGTATCCTGCCCTGTTCTCACGATACAAAGCTGTGCATGATTACTGGCAAAAATAAATGATCTTATCACTGTGGGAAAGAGCTGGACTGTACCTTTAATACCATTTACAGGTTCAATTTAACATTAGACCTCAGAACCTCAGAACTATGTGAGACACTGTCTTTAGTAGCAGCAGTGACTGCACTAGGTTTAACCAAGGGTCCCAGTATACTATGCTGGCTGGCCTGGATGACCTCCGTCCAAATGCTTTCACATTGGCGTAAACATTTTGGACTGTGACCAAAAATAAGGGCTTTTCCTGGAAGAAGGTCCATTTAGACTAGGCCAGGCTGGACCACTTGATCTCTGTCAAACTAAAGAGATAAAAAAAAACAAGAAGAATCTCACACATTCCACTGTTGACAGCCCAAACCCCGAATTCTACTGAATGTGTCACGGGTTAGCACTTGTCAGTGCAATGCTAACTGGTCACACAATGACCCCTCAAAGCGCTGGGACACGCATAATGATGTAAGAAAAATCATTAGTTCTCTCACTGCTGACAGGAACAGTGGACAGATTATGTGCGCTTTGAGAATTTATGTTCCGCAGAGTACAATCTAAGCAATTCTTCACAGATAGATTGGCGAGAACCACAGCACATTACTCTTAGCTACCATAGCTGTAAGGGGAATTGCATCCAAAAGGGCTTGGCTGATGTGCAACTTTGATGGCAGACAGTCAGACTAAAAAGGTATAGCACTCAGGAGGAAGAGGGAAAAAGATTGCATTACACTGCAAAGACTTTATGACATTTAAAAATAGAACAACTAAATAATGTAGGAATAATCGTTTCGAAGGGTCAAATGGTGTGTGTACACGTTACAAAAATGTAGTGTAATTTGGCTTGAATCCAAAAGAAATTCCCCTAAAGAAGACAGAGCAAACCCTGGTGTTAAGATTTTCAGAGACAGCCCTTTAGGCCCTTTAGAATTCAAAATCCTGGCATATTGCCCATGAGGGAGCCGCTTTATTGCAGCGCTCTGACAGGTAAATGCACAAGATGTGTAAAGGAATGTTTGTGTCTTTCACCCGCTTTGCCTCCGTCTAATCCCCCTTTCAGTCCAGGCCTGAAAGAGGGCTTTTCATAGGCACTTCTTTGAAAAAAAAAAAAAAGAAAAAAGAAAAAACTAAATGCTTGTCAAATCTGCACTCATGAACTTGAAAGTGCAGCAGTTCTTTGCTTCTTGCCTCCCTCTTGTCCTTTTGTCTTTCATTCTCTGCCGTTCTCTCCTTCCTTGCCTCAATCACTCTTTCAAAAGCTGCTTATGTTCTTCCTCTCAGTGTTCATCGGCCTGTCGACTTCAAAGTTTGAGGAGGGTTTTCCCCGTCGCTTCTCACGACTTCTTGGTTTTCTGCCTAGCATTACTTTAAAGATGGAGCTTGAAACTCTGTCCCGCTCCTCATTTTATATTTTCTCAGTTTTACAAACATCAGATTGTCTCAAACATGTCGTTTGGAGTTCCTTCTTTGTCAGGACCACAGAGCCAAACTTGACTTCTCATTCTTCAGTCAGTCATCAGATATTTTCAACCTTCAGTTCGACCCCTTTAGACTGTGTTCAGTCTTTGTGTTAGGTTTTCGTCAGATGGGAAACATGGTGGTTCAACATTTTGTGCAAAATATATATATATACTCACAAAACAAGTGTTGAAGTGTAATGATGCTGCGCTTATTTTCCATTTTGATTGCATCATTGACATTTGATCTTAGCTCTATGTGAGGCTTGAAGTACTGTTGTACTATGATGTGTTACAATTTCTTGAACCTGACCAGCTTCCCTTTAAAAATTGCTCCACATGAAACTATCAAATTAGCAAGTATAGCGAGCCATATAACCACTGGTGTCATATTATGACACATGATGATGATGCTAATTTTCAACAAGCAAGGGGTCGAATTTTTAAGAAGCCGGATTCTTATCTCATCTTATCTTGACAACACATTCAATTAAATGTGTGTCGGTCCGAATATTAAAACATTGGTATTTCCCTTTTCCCCCTCGAGCTGATGAAATGCAACAGAGTGAGCGGGACAAAGCTCCTCCACAGACTGTCCAACCGCACTGGAAACAGTCATTAGAGAGAGCTGGCCTGTGCTGCTGAAAGGCTAGATGGTTATCCTCCCAGAAAGAGATGAAGGCGGAGGAGAAGAAGGGAAAGAGAGGGAGAGAGAGAGAGAGAGCTGAGAGGAAGGCCAGAGGGAGACGGATAGGCCACAGTCTTTTGCTGAAAGGGTAGATGGTTATCCCTACAACCAGGGAGGGAGGGAGGGAGGGAGGGAGGGAGAGGACGAGAGTAGAGAAAGAAATCGAGGATTTGCAGACAGCGCAGAGGGGCAGGGAGAAAGAGAGAGAGAGGGAGAGAGAGGCAGTAAGAGACAATAAGACAAAGACTGAATGGCCCTCTATGATGGGTTATCTATGCCACTCCCCTGCTACTCTGGGTCTTATCTGCAGTCCCAAAAGCCACTGAAAAACAGGCAAAAGAAGTGAGCATGGAGTTAGCAGCATCACCGCACAACCAACATGTTCATGGTCAAAGGAGATGTGAGCTATTGAACTTGTACAGCTGGCATCATTTCTGTAATAGTATTTATTTTATCAGTTCCTGACAGTTCAAAGAAAAGCTCTGTTCATAATTTGTTCAAATGATACAAACATATCCCTGGACATAGATCAACAAAATGATCTTCCTTTGTAAATATCCTCACAATCACAATCATTTAAATGTTTCTTTGTATGTGCCAAGGAAACCTAATTCTAAGCTGAACCTTAAAACCTAGTCTAATCCCTTAAACAGCCTTTTGGGCTTACATACACACACAATGGCACACACACAACGTAAAAGCTGTCATGGCAACCTTACAGTAAGGTCCAATCGAACCCGCAGGAAGCTACTTTACCCGGCAGAAGTAATAGCCCAGAACACTCTGGTGGGCAGATGAGCCAAGATAACAGTTCTCCCTATAGTTTCCAGTCTCTATGGTAAGCCAAGCTAAGTCGCTCGGTAAAGCTACCGGCTTGATAGTGGTTCTCTTATCCAATTTGGGAGAAAAAAATCATTTGATGCTTCAAACAGGAAAAATCTTGAACTGAGTATATGGAAGTGTAACACAATTCAGAGCAGAGAAAACATGCGTGACATTTTGAAAGACAAAAGTGCAAAGCTTGTAATATGAGTGAAATGTTTTTTCTTCTACTTGCTTTGGTAAAGACTTAAGGCTACTGCATTGTGTATGAGCTGAAGTCTTTTTACTGATTTCTTAGTTCAGTTGAATGATTTAATTTTTAATGCAGCTGCAAATTCTATGAGCACCTCTGACACATGACTCCCATTGAAGACCTTATTCAAAAACACTGTACATATAATTCCCAAGGAATGCGATGTATTGCGTTGTAGCTCCCTCTTGCAGGATATATCTCCCCCACCTGCTCTTCCTCCTCCTCCTCCTCCTACTCATCCAGCTGTGGGACGGTGTTATAAATGCTCTGAGGAGTTGAACACTGGACTTGAATATGTGGACAGAAGCCAGCACTTTGCCTGACATCACATATAGCCTTTCCCTGCATCACAGCCACCTTACAAAGCCCACCATTGTTTGGCAGTCATTCTGTGCCCTCCAGCCACGCCCCCGTCACACCACCAAGATCCCCGCTGCACTGGCATCAGTCAACGGACAAAAGGCCACTTTTAATTAACTTTCAAATCTGTCAGCTACCACCGAGCCATGCCAAAGCAGAAATGTCAGAACATGCCCCATTTGATCTTTGATTTGATTTTTTTTCACCCTTAAATTAAAAAAGGCTGACAGAAAAAGTAGCAGAGATGTATTTGCACAAACAGATAGTCATAAGATTGACCTCAGCTTTCATCGGTTACATGCACACCTCAATGTATTTATACAACAGGTGTGTGTGTGTGTGTGTGTGTTCCTGAGGTCTTGTGTACAGTAAGCTTTACGCGACATGCCCTGACTAGAGAGGA
Source organism: Hyperoplus lanceolatus (assembly GCA_026929865.2). Taxonomy (NCBI): domain Eukaryota; kingdom Metazoa; phylum Chordata; class Actinopteri; order Uranoscopiformes; family Ammodytidae; genus Hyperoplus; species Hyperoplus lanceolatus. The sequence continues at coordinate 20,985,090 of CM049406.2, forward strand.
ATGGCTCTGACAGCTCTATTCTATGAAACCCTGAAACTCAAAAGAAAGAGAAGGCCAAAATGTTAACCCATTTTTACTTGTCTAAAACATTATTAGAATCCATCCTACACCGTTAATGATACAGGCAGCAAAGGATGTCTGGAATGCTATAGTAGATACTGTATATACAAGCTTCAGTTTATGTCTGCTGTGACAGACTTAGGTGGTGAAAACAAACTCTTTACAAAAGGTAAGGAAAGTGCAATAGCTTTTGTGCTTTCAAATTGGAAATGTAAATGCTCCCGGTAACTTGGTGAACTTTGGTCTGGCCTTGGGGATTGGCCATTGGAGGTGAAGATGTATTTAAGCGAGCTTGGAAACGACCTTTCCCCTAATTAACTGTCTCCTTGGCATTGCTAGTGTTAATTGTAAGCCGCGCCGAGATAGAAGAACTTCACCTTAACTCAAGGATATCTATCTATAATCACTGTCATCACAAAAAACTAAAGAGCAAGATTTTGTTTTAACATGGAAATATATGGGGTGTTTCTTTTGCAGCAGCAATAGCATCGCTTCAGAGAGCAAAGACACTGAACATCAAAGCATGCTTTGGGCAAGATATAGGGGAAGAGAGAGGATGAGGGTGGAAAGGCAGCAAGAACATACCGCCAATGGTCCCTACCCAGAAACTCTGCAACGGCAGAAAAAAACAGGTGAAAGAGAAAAGGTAAAAAATTTTACTTAACCATTGACAGAGTGTTATTAAAGGTAGAGTCAGTGATTTTGACTCACTCATTGTCAAATTCAGTGAATATCTACACACATTCTACCTGTACGTTGTTAGAAAAATAACTCTAATTTGTATGATATTATAGCCAACCACATAATATTACATTACTCTTATATACTCAACTAATAATCAAATACAATTATAACGTGACCTAAATGTTCTCATTTAAGTACAGAGCAGGGAGTGGAGAAAGGAGGAAAGTCTCAGGCCTTAGAAGAAAGTTGGTGGATGGTACAGACCTGACTCATCCCAATTATTATAGATAAGAAGTAAATAGCCAAGGTAAGGAGCATAGTTTCACTTTTCGGGAAAAGACGACGAGGTCAGGATTGGTCAGAGAAAACGCATGGCAACGAGATCAACCAATCAATAAACATTGTCAAGATATGATAAAAGACTCTGCTGTAGAGAGAGAACTTTTTTAACTTTACTTTTTTGTCCTGTCAAGATTGCTTGCATCACCTGTTCTGTGATATCACTTCATTAAAACATCGCTCTTGAGAACTTTGAAACTTTTTCCTGTCATATTTTTTCTTCCATATATCCGAATAAACGAACACGGTTTTTTATTGTTATTAACGTACTGTGTGTGCGCTAAAAGGAAACAGTGTTAATACACAGCCTAGGCTCTGTAAACGGGCATGTTGCTAGCTATGGTGGGCCCCCTTTGTTTACATACCCGTTAACAGAGCCTAGGCTGACAGTTGTTCCACGGCCACACAGTACATACAGATACCTAATGGTGAGCACATATTCACTGATTTTTACAGAAAGGTTTTTGACAACAAGCCTTTTCCAGAATCGCTGACTCCACCTTTGGGGCAGATGTTAAGGTTCCCATTAAAAGCTGCAATAATAACTACAGTGGTAGTCGCCAGTTAACTGCCAGATGACTGTGTCACCAGATACTGCTGCAGTGAGCGACCAAGGGCTACAAGCCAGTTTAACTAAGGACAGTGAGGCTCATTAAAGTGGGTATCTCTCCATCCATGATGTTTCAAACATTCACATTCACACTCACACACACACACACACACACACACACACACACACACACACACACACACACACACACACACACACACACACACACACACACACACACACACACACACACACACACACACACACACAGGTACAGTAACTACATAAACAGAAAACCCCTCGAGGAACAATAAAACTCCCGAACCGCGGCAGATTCTGTTTACTAACTAAAGCAGAGACAATATAATTCTGGGACAGACATGCCTTCTGAAACCTTTCCACCACAAGGACAAGCAGAGGCAAAACACACAGCCGTCAAATTGCAATCATCCTCTTCCTCTTTTCCAACCAAAAACATATTAAAAGTGTCCAGCCGCTTTTTTGATAAAGGTAATTTCACTTGGGTTGGACTGATAGCAGCAAGGTGTAGAGTGTGTCACTGTTACAGTTTTTTGTTCGATCGCTAACCCACAGTGGGCACAACTGGAGCTCAATGTGCAAAGCTTTAACTACAGTCTGCACTACCAACAGGCACTGGAGCTGAACAGTTCACTTCACCTGCAAAATAGGCTCAGTGCAGCAAACACTATGAACAATCCTCATTGAGATAACACATACTGTCACTCAGAACACACTCAGAGTACAAACACTAGCATCAAACCCCATGCACAAATGACACACTTATAATCTTTACAGTTTGAATAATTTGAGTTACATCGCACAAATTACGTAATATTTTCATCAAGGAAAGAGTGCAATTCTTTCACAAAAATTGTTTATTTTATAACATACCAGTTTCTTTAGGTAAACAAAAATAATTGAAAATCAGAAGCTTGCTTTACATACATATTTTTATTTTATATTTTGTTGATAACATTTACAAATTTAGTATTTATCTGTGTAAACATTCTATAATTGTAATACAGAAATCAATTCATGTAATGTCATTTACTGTAAGGATACAACTCCCACCTGTTTGCTTGCTGGAACATTTGTATTACAGATGCAATGTTAGTACTTTGAACTTTGGGTTGCGCCCTCAACCCTGCCTCTCGCAATGAGAGACCATGATTCACAACAGGACCTTACTGTATTTCAACAGAAAGTTCAGCTCTATATCTTCTGGGTCTTCCTCCACACATCCACACTCTCACTGCCACTCTTCTCCCTCCACCAACCTGTCTTCCTTGGTCCATTTCCCAAAAAATATATTTTTGACCTTTCCCTATATACTTTATATATGTTCACTAACAAGTCTAAAACAAGACAGCTTCTTAGTGTTTCAGTTTAAATTGCCGTCCGCAGTGTTTGAAATGCACTAAGCTGAAATCCATTCTGTTTTGAATGTGTGGTTTACAGTTGTGACAGCAGTGTTTTAGCATTTGAACAAAGTGCTGGAAATCCACAGTGTTGTGCAGGTGGTGATATAAGCCATGAGATAAGTGTGTAGAGGTTAAGCAATGAAAAACGAGCAAGTGTTTGGTCCACATGAACTGCTGCTGTGCATAGTGTTGTTAGAGTTTTGCACGTCACTCCAGTTGTGCCTACTGTGGTTTAGCGATCGAAAAAACCTGTAATGTGTTTGACTGGGCTGCAGACAGGGTACAGGTGTCAGGAGTTAATTGGAGACCAGAGAGTTGTGTTTGTGGAGAGACTATACGAGTGTGCCAATCCCAGGGAATTTAATTACAAGAGATAGGGATCTAATCCGTGGGTAAACAGTCAATAGAGCCTGACCAGAGCCGCAGTTTCCTCTGCTTTCTGTTTCTGTTTTCTTGCATTCAGCTACTGAGGAGGGCGGTCATGAGGAGGATATACTTCACTTCCTGACTAGAACACATAAAAAGGACTTCAAAGTAAATATTAGGGGGCGCCCTTAGCTCAAAGGGCGTCCCCCCCATGGGCCTCGGCCAGCAGCGGACCCGGGTTCGATTCCAGTCACTCCCATCTCTGCCCCATTTCAACTCTGTATCTACACTGCCAATAAAGCATAATAATACAAACAAAATATCTTGAAAAAAAAGCAGATATTAGACACCCAAAATACAAATTTGAAAAAAAGAAATATAAATTGTGAGAAAGGCCTGTTTTAAATTATAATGTAACCTTCTACCAACTAGCCTTACCAAGTCCAGACAAAGAAGTGCTTTAACACAGAGATTGCCTCTTCAGGTCAGCAAACATGCCATTATTACAAGAAGACAATAAAAGGAAAAGGCACTTTTTAGTCTCTTAAAACAAGTGATAAAGCCTCATCATTTGGGATGAGAGACGGAGTAGCATGTTGCATGTTGAAAAAAAAGCATCTCCATTTTAGTCTACACCAGAGATGCCAGCAGTGTTTTGCTCCAGGCATTAAATATTACAGTGTTTTTCTCCCTTTTGAGCCCTAACCATGCAAATGCATTTCTGCTGTGCATTGTTCAAAAACAACAACTACTGCATTGGGGGCAATTAATGAAACCCTATCCAGCAAACTACTTACTGTTTTGGGGATGCTAAATGCTAAACAAACTGTAAACAGGCACATTAACAACTTGCATTTCACTTTGGTAAGAATCGGACACTTGGGACAACATTACAACAGTCTTTCTTCAATTATTTGAAATCTTCAGACTCTACTTTCCACTCTCCTCCCTTCTTTTCCTGACAAAAACACTGGACGTTAATAGTACACTAAAGGCCCATGACAGTGGGTGGGAATGAAATAATAATCACATACAAAATAAAGTGTGAGCATGGCCTGTATGGACTAGAGTATTTATAGCAGTGTAATGGTGCATTAGGCACTGTGTTCCCAAGAGAGGAGGCCTAGCTACAATTTGCAAAATGGGTGATGTGGGAGGTGGGTATAGCGCAAACAGTTAAAGGCTGCCTCTTCTAACAACTGCTGCATGTCATTTTGCGACAGGAGCTGGTAGGCCGCAACATAGAATTACGTAATGTGCCAGTTTGGGAGAAGCAAACTGAACGAGTATGAGTGTAAAGTGCTTTTTAGCAAAAGCTAACCGTACGTAAGAAGAAGCGGGGTTGGGGGTGAGCGGGGATATTGCAGCTTGACAGTGAATGCAGCTTGTCAGAAAGGCTGAAGTGCTTTCCTATCACAATGGAGCAATGTCCTTGGAGGGCTGTCTGAGATACATTTAGCTCCCATTCAAGTATTACTGCCCCATCCGTAAGTAGAAACGAGTGGGACCTCTATAACAGTGTGCATCAAAGTGCTATTCACGCCCGGATATAGTCTAAAATACATGAGATAAGATGAGATTCTGTTGACACGCGATGAGTGTCTTTTCGCAAATGTATGTGTTCACAAATACTAAGCTCTGTCTCTCTGCACTATAGATAAAGCATTGAAAAAGCCAAAAAAAAAATACTAAATAATTTGCATTGTTATTACAGGTATTATTGTCTGGGTACCATCCTGTCATCCAAACCTACTGTACCTATATTCCAAGCAAAATAATCGTCTACATCTTCTTATTGTTAATATGGGCTGGAAAGTGCCACTAGCATTTACAGAGCATCACTGCCCCCTTCTCCCTGTGTATGGGTGGTTTAACGCAATTGAACATTTTGTTAAATTTCTATTGAGGAAAATGATATCAAGGTAATTACATTCATCATGTTATTGCCCGGCAGGAGCTAAGCAGTGCTCCATTGTCAGTCTAAAGTATCAGGCTTAGTCTCCCCCCCACTCACCGTGCGGACACTACCATTAATAAGAATTGGATCTGACTGGGCTTCCAAAAGCATGAAAGATAATAGTCGCGTCAGTTATAAGAAAATTAAGGGAGAGGGTTTGTTTGGAAAAGCAATTTGTGATTGATTTTGATTTAACCAGTGTGCCTCACTCATTGGTGTGTAATAAACACACATGCGCGCAACACACACACACACACACACACACACACACACACACACACACACACACACACACACACACACACACACACACACACACACACACACACACACAAACTGGTTGAATGACCTAAGTCAAAGCAGTCAGAGGAGACAGCAGAATCAGCTCTGTGTCCAAGGCATAAACAACAGTTCCTGGCGTCACCCAACGAGAGCCAGGGCCGGAGAAAAGACAGCAAGCCAATTTATATAACAGTGTGAAAAAAATGGGGCTTTGCGATGAGCGGGACAGCTGTGCTTAATCAAGGGAACTAAGCCAAGAGAGATGTGAAGGGACACAGAAGGACTGCAAGAAGTTGAAGAAAGCTGGAGAGAGCAAGAGAGAGCTCCAGGGGGAAAGAGGAAGAGGGGAAATAAGGCTAAGGAAAAGGAAAGCAAAGTCTCAACTCTTCACTCATATCTCTCAAACACGGAGAGCCTGAGAAGGGGATGGGAAGATTTAAGCAGCAGAGAACTTAGGGCCGATAGAGCATTTCATACAGTGAGTGAGTACACAACTCTCCTGACAGAATACGACATATTGGAACATCAAAGCCTTGATGCCTTTTTTTTTTATTTATTTTTTTGCAAAGAGTAATTTTGCCTGAACCAAGATAAGGGAAAGTAGTTTGCTGTGCGCCTTTTTACCAACCATACCAAACTTTCGACAATTTTAACTTTTCTCACCACTTTCCCATGGGAAAGACCTTCAATTAAATATAAATGTTAAAGGATGAGAAATTCAATTAATGTTGGAAGGTAGCAGATTTCGAGGCGATATTCAACTGCATTTGACAACAAAAAATATTTTAACAAGCGTTCTCCAGAATAGCGGAATCTACCTTTTAACATCCAAAATAAAATAAAATGGACTTCTGTTGTTCACGCTGCGACCACCAGAGTCACGTTTGCTTGGTTTAGTCTATCCTCTCCTCTCTCTCCTCTGGGCCATTTATCAGCAGACATCACATGACACAGCCCAGTCATTCATCCCTAACCTCAGAGTCTCCTCTGCCCAACACGATTTGTGATTCAATTTGACTGAGTAATGCCCCACGGCTGGAAAAGGGGGCTGTGAAAGGGCTTTGGCTAAGGGAAGGTATAAGGGTTCAGGCAACAGGGAACACGAGGGCGACCGAGAAGAGTGTTACAGGGGCACCAATGCTCCTGCTTCACAGCTTTGACCATGCCATTTAGACCCATATAATACTATAGATTTGCGTAACCAGGTTTACTACAAGACACAAGCATGTTAGCAGGAAAAGACACACACAGACACACAAATAGATGCGTGAGATGAAAATAAATGTTGAAAATCTGCCACAGTGTTTACTATACACCGAAGAAAGAAATAGATAAAACAGGACACATGAAAAGAATAAACAAAAATGACATAATGAGATAGGTATCGCTCTATAAGCCCTGCCTTTAGGTCAAAACCAGAGCCTGGCCAAAAAGAGTCACACAGAAAAAAAATAGAGAGGCAAAACCTACTGTTACAATTGACAATAAAGTGATTGGTTAAAAACTGTCACATCCAGACACACAGAGAGAGGCACATGCTAGCTAGCACCTATAGCACATGTGTGTACAGCTGTCTGTTTTAGTCTCAAAAAGTGGTTCTAAATATGACAATGTTGAGAGAACAATTCCAGTTGAAACACAGTGCTGCACTTACTGTCACACCTTGGGCTCGAGCAGCTCAGAAACATTTAAAAAATGTATATGGGTTCAAGTCATATAACTGCCTTTAAACAATATGACAACCATCTTGCAAAAGTGCACTCTGTGTTCAGTAAACTGAGGCTTACTTAAGACAATGTTAGGCCAGCAGCTTGTTGAGTGGAATGTGTAGAACGTCTTCGATCAAAGCTTTCATCTCTTCACACACCAACTCTTGTCAAACTGACCTTCAATTAAGCACTTAATGTCCCACTATTTAAATGAAATTCATTATAATTATCCAAGCTCCTACAGATAGGCATACAGCTGAGCTTAGCAGCTCCGAGTATATTTATCCACAATGTAATTGTGCACTGCACAAGCAGGCGGCTGCTAAATAACTGGTTCTTAGTTCCCTTGCCTGGTGGAACAATAGTTCAATAAACAAATGGAAACATAATTTTAAAAATACATTGTGCGCTATTAAAATCCTGCAAGCAGAAATAGCGCTGTGTATTTGCGGATTTAAGCAACATACTCACACACTTTCACAAAGGACATATTCAAATCTACGTTCACACACACACACACACACACACACACACATACACAAGCACATTATACGCATAACAAAACACACAAGGCAGCCAACCATGCAGTAAGCTTGGGTTGGCAGAGTTCATTTGGAAGATGTAAAATATTTATGAGAAAGACTCTGCAGGGGAGGAAGAAGAGATGAAAATAGTGAGGGAGCAACGGAGGGATGGGAACATAACGAGACAAATGAAACGATGACAAGTTGGACCAACTGAAATGCCCTCTGCTACGTACGGCTGAGCGGAAGAAATGCGAGCTAAATAAGTCATTGTCATTTCAAGTTCATTAGCTCACTGTTTGCTGTCCCCTCCTGGGAGGAAGGAGAGAAAGGTGGGATGTAAAGGTATACTTTACAGTAGCTAAACTCATATTGCAAAATTACGTGCATTTTAAATACTCCTTTTATAACACGGATAAACTCAGCAATTATATATATATATATCACACACACACACACACACACACACACACACATAAATATATATATATATATATATATATATATATATATATATACACACACACACACACACAAATATATATATATATATATTTGTGTATATATTATAGATGTTTTGTTTTAAATTGAATCCTTCATTGTAGTCTTTCCAGTTCCTTTAAACAAAGCTATGCGAGTCAATTGCGGCTATACATGTGGAGCCAAACATAGCCCACAAATGTATCGAGTGATAGTGTAGAATTACAAACACATGAAAACTGATCTACATTTCCTTCCTTCTATTCTGAAAGTTCACTAAGTCAGATAATAAGGGGAATGGAGACAGACAGACAGAAAGATGCAAACAGACAAAACACTGAGGACTGGTATAGGGAAAAGTGGAAATACAAAAAAAAAAGAAAAAGAAAATCTGCAATAAAATGCTAATCCTGTAGCAGCAAACAGGATGACAATTGACAGTAATTGCACATTTGCCCTCTGTAATTATGAGCTTTCTTTCGTGCGCCCCTCTTCTCTCACAAGGCCTTAATAATCCTTGCAGAGACTCCTCCGTCTCCGGTCGCTCTATACCTTCAGATCTAAATAGCCGAGCATGCATGGTCAAGCCAAATAAGCAAACCACCGTGAACTGCATGGGGCTTTTCCTAAAGCCACAAATAACGCTCGAGAGATGATGTCACGTTTCTAAAACCAGATCTCACTGTCTAATTACGGAAAAATGTGCTTAGGAAGCAACAAAATCCAACATTAGATGAGAACCTGGATTGGACTCAGAGAGAAAAAAGGAAGAAAGTTTTCCTTCACCACAAAACTAAGAGATGCAGTGGCACACAGCTAGAACAGCCTATTTGGGTATTCTGCTTTCCTAGAAGAACTAATGTTATGGGTGGGGAGGGGATGGAGGATCTCTGCAGTTTAAGCCAATTAAAAAGTTGGTGATCCCAAAAAATGTACCAGATGGGAGAGGGAGACATGCACTAGGATTATAGAGCACTACAGCCTGGAAAGAGCTGTGCTTGAATAGGCCTCAAGGAAACCAATAAAAAACAGCACACAGATTTCACTGTAATTACATCCAAATCTAAGAGCACAGGAAGTAAAAAGGAAAAAAGTTTAAAACTAAACAGGATGCCTTTTCTTTTTCCACAGAAACCTTAAATCACTGAGAATCAATTTATCTTACTCCCATAAGTCTTAGAGGAGTCTTGGGTTGCCCACCATGTGTAGCCCCCCCAGTGTTGAACTGTGCTCTGTACAAAACATATGGCTTTAATGTTCAGGCTATAAAAATGCATGGTAAAATTAGATCTTAAAAGATATGGAGTCGTAAAAAATCATAGACAAGCACCAGAAACAAACAAGCAATGTTTTTGGAGGGCATCTGTGAACAACGCAGTAAATTTCGCATGAAAAATAAATGAATTCACAACTTCATCTGTTAGAACAGATAGGGGTTTATAATGAGAGATATAAAGCTTTAAAAGGCAGAACAGACTTAACCGGAGAGAGAAAGAGAGGGGAAAATAATTACGATTATGTAAAATGGTGGGGAATCGTTTATCTCAATGAGAAAACTGTCGGGGAATTATGTATGGCAAGTAGCAATAAAGCAAATATCACGCTATTGTGTGCACCCACTTGCTGAGAGCCGCAGAAAAAATAACACAATGCTCCAAAATGAGCACTCTACAAAGTCAAAAGAGAGAAGAGAGATGAAGAGAAAAGGGTCAACTGTTCTGCATCACCTATGATATCATGCTTTTGAGTATTGAAACACCTGGAATATCACACACACACACACACACACACACACACACAGAAATACGTATGCTAACAGAAGGCTTGATAACTTGCTACAGCTTCTGTTATATATTTTCCGGATGTGAGCTCTTGTGTTTTTAATATAACGACCAATGTGTAGAAGAACAGAGCAGAAGAGAGATGATTGCTTATCAAAGGGAAGTGTGTAGTTGAGAGGTATGTGTTCTGTTGCGCCCGTGTGAGTCCCATCTTTATTACATCTGTATTGTGTGTGCCAGACGTCGGAGCAGCGAGGTGCTGGACACATTTTCAGGCATTCAACAGATTCAAGAATTGAGATGCAGGAGCCTGAGGGCAGTCTTTCCGTCAAAGAAAATCCATCTCCTTCTATTTTGGCAATCCTATTGAGCATTGAGAGCTGGATCAATGTCAAACTGGAGGCAGTGATCAAAAGTGCGGCTGGGTTTTTTTTACAAGCATAATTCAAGCTATATAGGATATAACAAAGTGTTTCAGTCACAGTCTGGTCCCAGTGTGTAAAGAAACACAACAGATTAGTCCATCAAATTGATTTGACTATTGACAGATCTCAAAAAAGTTGTTTTGACCTTTGGGAAAATGTTTATATTTATTTTTTTTTTACTTTGGTTGACATTTTTGATACCAAACAATATAGATGAAAAATAGGTCTGCAACTATTTTTTTCATTATAGATAAACTTGCCATTAATTAATAAATAATTTAGTCATAATTTCAAAATGTCAGAAATCGTTTCAAAATGCCCATTACATTTTTATCATCTCCAAGGAGATGTCTACACATGACGCTTTGTCTTAATCAACAGCCTAAAACCCAAAAGTATTTAGTTGACACACTTCACAAATACAAACCGGTCAATTAGCACATCGGCACATTTTAAAAATCCGCAGCTCAACATTTTGGTCACCAACTTTATATTATAAATTACTTATGGTTTTCAATTGAATTTTTTCCTAGCTTTTTATTGTAATTGCCGTAATTGCATATGAAACCATCGATTGGTTCAGTGTATTTAATGATCAGTTAGGACAAATATGGAGTGGAAGTTTTAGGTTTGATTTATATGTTGAAGAACATAACTATTACAATGTACCATGCCTCTGGGAGGAAAATCCATGAAAGGTGTTTGAAAATAATGGGAAAATTGGAACAAGAGAAACAAAAATTAACACATTTTTAATTGACTAAAGGACCAATCCTCTGACTGATTAAACTTTACTCAAAAATAGTAGACACAAATAATGAAAATAATCATGATTAGTAACACAATGTAAAACAATTAACATTCAAATGTGTCAGTAAAACTTCCAAGAATAACCAGCCCGCTGAATTTGTTGTCATGGTGCCAGGGCCACAGCATTTTCACTCTGAGATGTGTCTTAAGCCAAAGCACAAAAATCTCCCAACAAATGATCCAGAACACAGCTGCAGACATCGTGTATGTGTGTGTGTTGGTTAAGGGCGTGTCACCCTATAAATTTCATACTGCATGCCCTCACTTAATATGGTGCCGGGCGCCCTGGTTTGGGTCTCTACCATCTGTCTAGCAGAAGTAGGGGCAAGAGGAGAGGTAGCTGGATCACAAGTGAAGCCGTGCTGCGAGCTTAAGCTAGTTCCTTGTCACTTTGAATGCTCACCTAGTTCAACGAAAGCACTGCTGGAGGGGACATGAGCCACAACTGCTTGGCATGGCACGCATACATATTTACATAACTGGCGACAAGGCAAAACAAAAAACGCCAGCAATCATGCGTGCGCACACACACAGCAAATGGAAAGGAAGCAATTTAATGACACTGACTATGGCTTTAGAAGTCATCACACATCTGTGGCATACACAAATGAATACACTCTTTACTTATGGACATATTGGGCACATGCACACACATACTGTATCTGTGCCCAGCCTATCTCATAGACACGCACACACACACACACACACACACACGCACACACCAAGAAGCAGTGAAGGGGCTTGCTGTGATGAGGGAATAATTCTCCTTTTGACACAGCCAGTTCCCTCTGAAGACAAAGAGGAGTCATACAGCAGCACACTGCAGCCGTCAGAGGAACAATACACATGCCCCCCACGCAACACAAACACACGCCTGTGCAGTGACACTGCAGCCCCCTGTGGTGATACAAAAAGACTTGCTTGCTCGTGCTGTCATCTGTGTGTGTGTGTGTGTGTGTGTGTGTGTGTGTGTGTGTGTGTGTGTGTGTGTGTGTGTTGTGCGTGTGTGTGTGTGTGTGTGTGTGTGTGTGTGTGTGTGTTTGCTGTACGTGTGAACTCCTACCCTCACATTAGACAAGTGGCAGGGAACAAAAGGCACGAGGAGGAGAGCAAGAAGAGAGAAGAGATAGAGGTGGCAGCAGCTGCTATAGTACATTGTGGTTAGGGAGGAGGCAGCCGATACATGCCAAGTTAGTGCACATTATTCGAAAAAACAATCATAGTCTCTTTTGGACATCAATTTCCTAAGCCTTTTACACAATACAACACATTTTTGTAATTTTAGGGAAATCCATCACGGAAAATAGTGACAGGCTATGTGAAAAATCGTATGCCGAAAAATTAATCTGTTTGGGACTTGTAAAACAGGTTAAGTGTGCAATCTGTAAAAAGGTTTCTCAGTTCCCACACTACGCCGGGGTTCGGAGCAACTAAACATGTTTGGACAGATTGGCCTCCAGATTTCAATGTTTCTCACAGGATAGAGAATGAAAACGATTACATAAGGAGAGGCAGTACACAGAGCACGTTATTTGAAATGGAGCTATTTGCTTTTTAACCAGTTTGAACTCCAAACTCTTTTTCTCTGCTCCTCTTTCCCTACATATAGCCCCTGTCACAGGGCGGAGCAGGGACTAGCCAAGCCAAGTAGAGCAGGGCAGCCCCAAGTCCCAGTCAGCAATCCATAGGCCCTCTCGCTCCCTCTCTCTCTCTCTCTATGGTGAACAACATCAAACACACCGTGGTCTGTTTCATGCTGCCATGCAGCCCATTATGGCTTAATGCTTCAAGAGGCTGCTTACTGACTTCAGCATTTTAACAACTCCGACATATTCAGTTGGTAGGCATACACACACACACACACACACACACACACACACACACACACACACACACGCACGCACACACACACGCACACACACACACACACACACACACACACACACACACACACACACACACACACACACACACACACACACACACACACACACACAGACCCAGATGCAAGGGATTCACACATGTTAAACTGCAGCAGAGTTATGAGCCTCCACACTGGGATGCAGAAACAACTGTTGCGTTTGCTTTAATCTCTCTCTGTAGAGTTAGAGCGACAGATGCATGGGGCTTTATGCCGACATTAACCTTCAAATAAGCCCCGGCACTCTTATCTGCAAGTCATTTAATGAGTTCCTTTCAAAAGGCGGCAATATGTAATTCAGTGCGATCAATTAGCTTTCCACAATATGGAGAATAAGAACACCACATCAGCAGGGTTAATTAATGGCATGGTGATAAAGCTACTGTCCAGAACAGCCACAATGACAACACTGCAAGCTTGTCTCAACAAATACACACTATTTACTATTTACGGATAAGATTGCTCTACCCCATCTGTCTAGGGCACTTCTCAAACATCCACATTCATACAAGTATACATACATACATAGTACTGTACATACATACACTGATACACACATACACAGATAAAGCCACCTGGCCTTCCTGGCTCATTATAGGACAGCACAGGTGAAAACACAAACAATTTAGCTCAGTAAACCTTACCCATGGTAATACTTAAAGGTAACCAAATGCCTGTTGACAAAGTGAACATATTTATACTATCCTTAATGGCATGACAAAACATTGCTAAGGTGAGAAGAATTAGGTGCCATTCAAGGTCAAGCAGCCTCACAAGGTGGGGGGGGGGGACGCACAGAGGAGCTGGAGGCCCTGAAGCTAACACCAACTGGTTTTCGACACACACAGACTGTATAAGGGATAGTTATATGTCCACAGAGATCAAGAGCTTAAATACGTACACAACAGTGTTTTGAATGTTATTCTGGACCATGAACACTCAAGTAGATGGACCCTTTGGACTGCCGAAAACGCGGATTGTGAAAGTAGGCTGCTTGTAATAGCAATGAAGATGAAATAGAAGCTCAGGTGTCCATTTAAATCGATCAGTGCAGTAATTTTCCAGTATAAATTCAGACCAGTATTTCTTCTTTTTTTGTGTGACCGCTTCCATTCTTTTTGCTCCTGTGTTGTTTTACAGCCTCTCCCCGGCTAACCAGCTATGTTTAATGCTGGCAGTGGACTACTCCTATGTCCATTTGACCTCTGGTTTTGGAAAGTGGTGGAGAAAGAAGCAAACAAAGTAGCAGCAAGTCCCTCATAATTAACCCTCCAGTCAGTGAGGCACAAAGGAGATTTTTTTCTTCCCGGTGTCTGAAAACTTGTGCTCTATTTTATCCAAGACGCATCTGCTATTTAACATTTCAAAACTTCCACCTTAATTCCAAGTCAAGCTGCTGAGTTCAACACATTCCCATACTTTATTTTGCGTTGTGGGAGAGACCATACTGATCAGCCCATATTTCCAGCCACAAGTCAGGCTTTTCAGTCGACAGCAGTTCCTAGAAGTCCTGGTTGAGTGAGCGAATCCCACTGTATCATTAGCCACACACTGGTTTGAGATGACACTTCAGAGTCAGGCTATAGCAACCGGCAATCAACAACAACACAAATACGGCATGGGAAAAAGCCAACGACTGTACACCAAAAATTTAACTAGCCTTCCTGCAGATGTCTCTTGCAGCTTGTCTCTTTCTATGGCTTCTCAACACTCATTGGCTGCCAGCTGCTTTCAAACAGAGTCTGGCGCCTCTCTATTTAAGAGAGAGAGAGAGAGAGAGAGAGAGAGAGAGAGAGAGATATGAAGAATGGCATCCCCTGGAAGACAAAAAGATAAGTCATCAAGACTGTAATGATTGGGTTGGACAGGAAGGGGGCAGTGCAAGAAGGAGACGGACGAGACTCATAAAAATCATTCATCCATTTTGTGGGGTAAATAACCAACAAAAAGGGCTGTTTCTAAAACCTGATTATACTCGACCGAGTTTAACTATTATCATCGCATTCATTTGAAGAGTACCAATCAGTTGGACTTGATTACTTGCGAAGAAGGGTCACTTTTAATGTCAGCAAAACTGTTCCCATGGTCCAGCGAACACTGCCGCAACACAATAATAACAAACAGCCTTCTTCCCCTTAACTCAATAGCTTTTCTTTTTTCACCGTGGCTTCTCTCCAGGGCAATCTTCTTTCACCGCTGACCGAGCAAAACCAAACAGGGACTGTGCTATGGGACTGCTGGGAATTCTTTTTCTTTTACTTTTTACCCCACTCCTGAGTAGGGATGCAGTGTTCTTTCATTGCCCCCCCCCCCCTGAATGGGTGGGTGGTGATGTACTCTAGCATGTCACCTTGAATCAGGCCCAGCCAAAGCCAATGCATTGAGAGTTGTTGTTGAAGCCCTGGTGGGGTCTCACAGCAGGAAATATCCCTCTGCAAATGTCAGCTATCATCCACCACATTCAGGTGGGCTCATCGTTTGGAGACATAAGTTAAAGCTTTCATATTTTACTAAGGCCGTTTAATATGCCAGACTGGAGCAGATGATCCTTTATTTATGGTTTAGAGAGCCAAGAGACGGGAACAGGGCGGGAGAAATATTGTCACCAAAAGCCCAAATCTCCTCTTTCCTCTCTCCCTCCCTCCCTCTATCGCTCTCTCTCAAACCTCTGCACCTCTTTTCCCCTCTCAGTTCATCATCCATATCTCTCTCTATCCCCTCTTACTGAGAATGGCATTGACCTCAGACTTTTGAGTGAGCTCCACATCATCGATTAAAACAAGAGGTGGTGTCGTGACAAGACAGATATGCTCTATTACCCCCACGCTACTTTCATGATACATGGGTGCGATGACAGATGAGCTAACAGTTTCATCAGATTAGAGCCACACCCTGAAATCTTGCAACCTCTCTCCTATCACAGAGAAATATATACTGTTATATATGGCTTTGTATCGGATATAATGTTCCTCATTAATGCTCTCTTAAAGTTGCCTTTATGCAGATTAGCGGTAGAAACCTGAGAGAAAAAAATCTAAAATCTAACATCTACAGTATCAGGTGAAAATCAGAACCTGCAGCATATACAGTATACTATTTCTGTGAAGACACAGTGCTCTCTCGGGGACCTTGTGTGGGATCCCATATGCTATTAGAAAATAGAGCAGTGGCTACTTTAGGCTCATTCTGACTATGTGACCTTTAGGGGAATATTGCATAAAGTCGTCCTTGTATGTCTCAGTGCCATTCAACCTGTATTCATGGACAAACATCTCTGCCTTCACAAGGGAGGAGATTAGTTGATCTGCTTGTAGTGCTCGGTGGAAAAAAATGAATACGAAGTGCAGAAGGGGCTTTTTAGCAAATGGTATATTGTCTGATAGGGAAGGATTGTAGCAGTCTTACAATCATCTTACAATTTATGGGACAAAACAATGCAAGGTATGCGAGTTAAAAATGTAGTTATATTATCCTTAGTGTGCACAGGAGAGTGCTTGTGTAAGCTGCTGAATGCATGGTCACAGTCTCCTGTCTTGTCCATGCAAGTATGATACTGTAACTGTAGAACCTGAAATTGCAGTAAACGCTGTGTGTGTGTGTGTGTGTGTGTGTGTGTGTGTGTGTGTGTGTGTGTGTGTGTGTGTGTGTGTGTGTGTGTGTGTGTGTGTGTGTGTGTGTGTGTGTGTGTGTGTGTGTTGTGTGTGTGTGTGTGTGAAAGAGGGGCTTGTGACTGTCTGACATCAGACCATGCGATGACACAGTGTGAGCAGCAACATCATATTTGCAGGGCTACGGCAAACGGTCAAGTGCCTGGCCGGGACTTTTCTAAAGGAAGAATTCCCCCCGCACAGAGTCCAGACATCATGAGTAAGATGAAAAGATAAGGGAGTGCCTTCAACCAGAAGCAGCTTAAGAGTTGAGTGATAGGGAGAGTGAGAAGTGAGAACAGAAAGAGAGGTGCTGATCCTGCATCTGTGTTTTCAAAACAAATGTCTAGTGTGAGACAAAATGGGAAGGGGACTTTCTCATATTTTTCATCAGGGATCAAACAAGCCAGATTGCCTCTGACATGTCTGTACTGTCTTAATGTGTGTTTTTCAAAGCAGTGTTTCATCTTGGGAGAGATAGCTGAGAGCTCGAGTTCCTCTGCTTTACCGCGTGACACAAAGTGAGTGTGACTACAGGTTCTTAAAAGGTATGAAGATAAAACACCTGGGTTTGATGAAGACACAAAGAAACTAAGTACCAAAATGCTGAAGTTTAGAAGTGTGTGGTTAAGGGGACATATTGTTACGTTTCCTGCAGTGAGATGAGCAAACTGGGCAATTTATGTTAAACAACTGAGCACAAAGCTAAAAGACCCATTCATTTCCAGGATCATGCATTCCTACATGATAAGTCAGATCTTAAACACACCAACACACACTCCTGCTGCAGGTGCCACTTTGGCCTCAAAATAGACTAACATTCCTAGGGGGACTTGCAGAGGGATTATGCTTCTCAGTGGCAATGGGTTTAGAGCAAGTGTACATTGCTCCGCACACATACAGTAGTTTAAACATGTACTGCTGTGTGCTATTTGGACAGAGCTATAGATGATCCTGAAAGTGTGTTTGGGTTCAGGTGTAAAGATCAGATTTGGGTCCAAGCGAATGAGTGCGCAAAACATGACCGGTAGCAGCAGACTTTGGACAGTCTGTATGTAAAAAAAATATGTTAAAAAGGGAGCTTACCTGATATTTCAGACTGAGGGACACCATCCAGAGAGAATCCTTTCCCGGTATAAAACTGTCTGATATCCGAACAACTCCGGGCTTTGCTGGTCCCTTTGTCCCCATAGGCTGGTGCCGTTAGAGAGCACACTGCCAGCGCCGCTATGATGAAGGTATCCATCCCAGCCGAATGCTGTGTAGCCGATGTGGACTTCCGAATCAAGTGCAAATCCGACCGCGCTAGGTGAGAGCGACTGTGTTGAGTCCTTTTTTTAGCGGAGAGCAGGATACTCCCAGTTAAGTTACGTCGTGTCAAACCTAGGGGGTGATTGCTGCTGTGCGTAAAATATATCCTCCACCTTCCCTTTATCCCGCTCCTCCTGCCCCTTTGAGTGCGTCTGCTGCTTCTACCAGCGCACGGAAGCGACTCTTCTCAGCGCAGAGGTCCCGTCTCTTCTCAGTCGTTATAGGAGCTGTATTATTGCACCCCAAATATAACTATCTTCTCACGCTTTTCCCGGGATGAGTGCAGATCTCCTCTCTCGTGTCCCCACTGTTTGATGAAGGCTGTTTTGGTTCACCTAGATAGAGGGAGAAGCAAGAAGAGAGATAAAATAATTAGGTTGCGCATTTACAGCCGAAATTATTTAAAGTCGCGTCAGTAGCCTAAATAGCAGTGTAAGTATTGGCGCTGACGTTGTGCAGTTCTGTCAGGGGTCTGCCGCTGCACGCCTACCGGCTAGACGGCCCGGGGGGGATCCGAGTAAAAAAAGAGAGGTGCGCACAGCCAGGAGGAGGCAGCTACTGCAGTTCGTTTCCAGCTCAGTGTATTTTTCTGAACGATGCTATGCCAGCGCTGCCACTCTGTGGTATGAGGAGGCGGGGGGAGAGAGAGAGAAGGGGGGGGGAGAGAGAGAGAAAGTCGATGAGGTTCTCTTGCGTTCCATTTCCGTTTCATTCCGATTCGTCCAAATATTATTTTTAGACATGTTTTCAGAATAACATTACTGTCTAACGGGTTTGAGTAGTGGGTTTAGTTTTGGAAAACATCTGTCGTTTTTCACTGAGTTGTAGTTGGCGTGTGCGTGTGCGTGCGTGTGCGTGTGTGTGTGTGTGTGTGTGTGTGTGTGTTAGGCTATTAAAGGTGGTCTGGTTCTCAGCGAAAGAATGCGCCCTGTACGCGTCCTGACTTTATCTCCACCGGGCCAGGTGTCACGGGTGAACTGCGGGCGTTCCTTCGACCCCAGGTATTATACCCTCCCACCACCACCAGTGGGCTACGGGTCAACAATGCTGAGGAGGAGTCTCATCCACTCTTCAGAGAATCAGAAGGGCTATACATGTATGCGCGAATCACTCCTCTAGGTGCAATTAAAGGGCAAGTCAGTACCTGCCCTGAGCCGTTGCCAGTTTACCTGTCACCTGCTGCTGGAAACCTTCATTATCCGAGTTTCTGTATGAGTTGCTTATTAATAAAGCAAGCATGAAATGTTTCTGAATAATTTCAGGCTTGGCTAAGCATAGAAAAAACAAAGTGATGGGAAATATGGACTATGCTCACCTTGAGTATTATATGAACTACGTTTGCACTTGTTTTGTATAAAATAGGCCTATGTACCATTTTCTTTTCTTGGTATTACCATCCTACAGTCCCCTAGATGTTACCATATGAAGGCTGTTTATCTAATTGTCTTTATTTGGTGGGAGCAATGTTTTCTACTTCTTACGTTTCTAAGGAAACACTTTGTTTATAAAGCAGGCTACTGTATACATGCCTGGAAATGTTCTGTTTATTCATTATTCTAATTGGATCAGTGACTCTTGGTTCCCAGGTCCGGATTCAGCAAACAGGCAGTGCTTTGTCATGGTCAATGGCAGCAATATGTCCATAACTGTTTGCATGTTTGTGAGGAAAGAGTTCACTCAGTTCAGGTATACCCAAGGCCCTCTTCATATGAACATGCATGGTCACAAGTTCAGTTAAACACAGGGGGGATTACCTCAAACTGAGTGTTACATGTTTCCTGTGACATTAGACACTGAGGTGAAGTGGTTATATTCTGGACAGTAGCAACAAAGAGACATAAAGTCCTGCGACTTAAAATAATCTCTCTCCAGTCATCTTGGTGTGTGAAATTGAATCACACGGCATTTGATGGTGTCACTCCCGAGGGAGGAGGCTTTTTTGAAAGGATTGTTTGCGGAAGAAGGTGCCACCGCACATTATCGCAGTGACACAGAAAAACTCCAGTAGCAGCCCGAAATAACCTGCCATCACAGAACTGATAGGCGAACAAAAAGTGAGACGCAATGACACAAACGAGAAAGGACGCAGGGGAGGAGAGAAGAGAGTTGCATGGTACAAAGAGTCATTTCCTGCCTCCCAATCATTCTATGCATGAAGGCAGACATTGTTGATGAATACATTAGATTTTTTAAAACTCTATAATTAGTCTGTTCCTCATGACTAGATGAGCCAAAACAAAGAGGATAGCATCTCACATATCACTAACTGAAAAATAGCTACATTCACATCCCAGTATTAGATCACTGAAATTAAGAGGCACCCCTTCATTCATTTGCCGCCTGTGCATGTGCACTCGGGCAAATCGGGCACTTAATTAATAGCAGATATTCTGCTAAAATTTGGGATTTTGTAAGTGTGCAACGCAGCAGACATTTTCTAATTATGTTGTACTTGCTTCACTTTTCTTGTTGCTCTGGTGGGGGGGAACACCAGGAAGAGTTAAGGACAGGAGGTCAGAGGTTAATAAGCCTATTGGTCTCAAAGTGTGTGTGTGTGTGTGTGTGTGTGTGTGTGTGTGTGTGTGTGTGTGTGTGTGTGTGTGTGTGTGTGTGTGTGTGTGTGTGTGTGTGTGTGTGTGTGTGTGTGTGTGTGTGTGTGTGTGTGTGTGTGTGTGTGTGTGTGTGAGAGAGAGAGATAATATGCCTGATGGTATTATGGGTTTATGTATGTGTGACCTATATGAGTATTGGGACTTCCTCAGAGTAGAGGCAGTTGGGGTGTGTGTAATGTGAGTTTATGTGTCTGACTGTGTCCCACATGTGACCGTAGGTCGGCAGCGCTGTTGAAGAAACTGAATTGGCCCTCCACTGTTTGCTGCTGGGATCATGTAATTAACACTCACTAAAGCCACAGAACAGCCATGTTTTCTTCAGGCTGCCTCCCATTGAAGTTTTATTGGCTCTGACCATGAAAGGCCTTCTTAATGAGGAG
Organism: Hyperoplus lanceolatus; assembly: GCA_026929865.2. NCBI lineage: Eukaryota > Metazoa > Chordata > Actinopteri > Uranoscopiformes > Ammodytidae > Hyperoplus > Hyperoplus lanceolatus. Next base: position 21,006,370 of record CM049406.2, read on the forward strand.
CAGGATGCTGGGGGAAGTTCAGGAGACCGGAGAGAGCAAAAGAGGGGAGACAGAATGGTAGTGAAGAGAGGGGAGAGCACGGGGTGAGAGACCCTTTTAACTAAGCAACTGTCAGTTTTGTGTACACATGCAGTAATTATGTGGTAAGCATTCTCAGGGTGTGATGACACTGCTTATGTGCAGAAATACTGCAGGTTTTTACATCTCCTTTCAGGCAAAAACATTCAGACTTAGTTCCAAAGGAGATTGATGGGTTAATACAACCCAGGCCTTTCCCTTTTAATACCAACTTTGTAGCTCATCCTTGAGTAACTGCACATTGAAACTATGTGTGTTTATTTTGTATTCAAGCCCAGTCAGCCCCATGCCATCTCTATAGGGAGTTACATGGGCAGCAGCCACTCCACTCTCCAGCCAAATATATTTAGTGACCGTGACTCAAACGTAGCCAAGGATAGCTTTTGTGAGAAAGACTGCACTCAGTATTGCTGTTCCTGCTGTGACTTGGTCCCTACTGCAGACATGTTCATGCAATATGTTTCTGTGGTGCTGACAGCCTCAGCTGTTGGTTAGCTGTTGTAAATCTAACTTGTATTAGCAGTAGTGTTTTGCACTATGGGAACTCAAAGACCCGTAACCTGGAGCCTCCCATAAACTGAACGTACACACGTAAGATCTTGGCTTTAGGATTGCACTTGCTTTTCTGCTGAGTTTTAGAAATATCTAAAATAATTCATTGTACCAATACAGAAAAAAATGCAACAAAAATCATTGATTTACTGTCTAAATATATGGACAAAGAGAATATGAGTCCAAGGGTAAACACTAAGCCCAAAAGAATGTAAAAAAAATAAAGTAATATTGGGGAGCAGTCATGGTGTAGTTATCTCCCAGGAACTTCTACAAAGCGAAGGCAGACCGAGAAGCTTTACGAATGGTACTTGTGATATTACCATTTTCAATCTGTAGTCACATAAACACATTACCTCATCGCGATGCATCCTGTGGTCTCTCTTTCACTCGCTTCCTTAACAAATGCGCACCACCAGCACACACTTGGGGGTTGGTGTTGTGAAAACATTACAGCTTCTGTCCAGAGGTGTCGCTAGAATCAACAAAAACTGAAAGCTCCTCGTAGCAACTTTAATAAACCAATTCTGCAAAAGAAGAACAGGTAGTGGTTAATGGTAGTCTGCACAATACAGTATGCTAATGTCGATTACATTAACAAAGCAACGTATCGGGATTGCCACACTCAAATGTATTACTGGCTGATTGATTGATGAAATTGAAGTTGATGAAACCATATCAAAAATGATGTAAGGGAGGATTTTGTCATTTTTATTGTTTTCATAGTGAGAATTCAAATGCACAGGTAAAGAGTCACACTCACAAGTACAAATTTATATTAACGTTAACGGCAAAGAGAGACATATCTGAAAGAAGGAAGACACAGACAGACAGACAGACAGATAGACAGATGCATGCACAAAGAGATGCAGTTTGGAGGGATGCAGCGGGATTGCCCAGTGTACACAAGACCCACTGCCGGTGCCTCTGCTGGGTTTCTATGTAAATATCAGTGTGCTGTTTCAACAGATGTAATCAGCCCTTTAGAGAGGGAGATCATTGTGTCCTCTCTCTTGAACCGGTCTCATCCTGGCCTCTTACTGATAGCATCGATTCTGCCTCTTTTTCCTGGGTTTTTAATGTCAACCATTAGCCTGAGTTCAGCACATTCAACCGGAGTGCTCGAGTGTGTACACATTACTCAACCGGGGTCTATCTCTTCCCTTTCCTTTTACTTTTTCATTGTCTCTTTTTTCTTCAGTCCATCTTGTTACCCTTTTCTGAGCGCTGTTATTTCTTCTCGTAAGAACACGTGATCATGCCCTTATCCTTTCCTTGCTAAAACACGGTCATGCATACAACTTTAATACAGAGTTGCCCCTTTTGCCATGTTTGCAGCACTACACCATCCCTTCTTTTGATCACCACATTTACCCAGTGTCTGCCTGTGCAAATACCAGCCTCCACAAACAGTAGATCTGCATATATCCAGGCACACAGGGTCCCTCCCCATCATCCAGAGAAGGCTGATGACAGAAAAAAGGAAGACATTTTGATGGTAAGTGCAAAGGGTAGACAGGCAGTATTTTCAAGAAAAAATGAGAAATAGCAAAAGGAAACCGGGAAAGGGGGAGGAGGTGTGCTGAGCTTCTGAGGCAAGATAAGGAAGGAGTGAATATGATGATGGATGACATAGGGGAGAATGACAGAGGAATAACTTGGGGAAATAAAGTAGCAGGAAAAGGATTGTACATTCAAAGTGCTGAAGTGCTGCTGGATATTAAACAAAAGGCTTTCAAGGAGTGTGCAAGGAGCAGGGAAAAGAAAAAGGGACATAGACTGAAAAGAAAACAATGTGGTCTGATCCTTGAATTCTTGGAGTTGTTCTTGTAAACAGGGGCTGTCGTGGATGAGAAAGGCCCCCCCCCCTGTGGTGTGTGCTGCGTTGTGCTCTTGTATGTCTTTGTGGGCATCCATCCTTGGCACTTTTTGCTGGTCGGTAATCTGAGCACACATTCCAGTTATTCTCTGAGCTTGAAAAGAAAGAAAAAAAAATCTTAGGTACAGTTTACAAAATAACAAAACCTAGTACAAAAAAACAACACTGACTACTTCTTCAGAAAGTATCAGTGACAGAGGGGGGGGGGGGGGGGGTTCATGACATCTAACTGTTTTTCTATCTTATTTCTTTCACATACAACGGCAGACTGTACCCATCTTGCAGTGGCGTCTCCGCAGTCTCCTCCTGCACCAGCTTTATCCAATTACTACATTCATTTGCCTGCCTGCTGTTCTCATAATAAATATTTCACCTCCACTATTTGTCATATGTCTGAGTGGATAAATTAACTGCTGCTATCGTCTGCCTCTTGCCGTGAAAAACTCATAAATTCATGGGACTTCGATGCCATAACCGCAACACTCAGGATGACCTCTTATGGCCCACCTCTCATGCCAGTAATTGTTTCCTGGACATCAGTTATGTAGATCCATATAATTAAATTCACTTGGTAAGAGTCTGCTGCGTCCTGTGCTATGCGAAAATAACAAGGTTTTCCTGGGGAGTGACCTTGACATCTCGATGGGTTCATCATACCAGAAAATCAAAACGACAACGCAAGGACAGGCCACAAGCAAGCCTTTCTCTGAATGTTGATGAATGCAAATGGTACAGAGCGGAGTGGACTAACCCCTCTCAACTGTCTTCAGGTTTAGCTGTCGTCCTTCTCTTCTTCATCCATATTGGCAGCACCTTCCCTCCAACGTGGAACCTTGGAAAAACAGTGGGAGGCCACGTCTCTGTGTGGTTCTCAGCCCCCTACGAGGAGTCCTTCATTATTTTCCCACTGCCACTTTACAATATCCACACATTCCTTCAAACATTCCTCTCAGCCCCTCCCCTGTACAGAATACATTTTACCGCATTACACGCCCCACACACATCCTGCGTCTACCTCTGGAGCGCGTCGCCTTACCTTACTGCTGCCTCTCTCGGACTTTTCTCGGACACACATGCAACGTGTCCCATCAGCTGCTACATAGAGTTTGCTAGCTGCTTCCCATTAAAAATAGGTTACCCTGTCATCTATGATGCATATGATTTATATTGAGTCTGGACAGTAATCCGTGCGCCCCATTGCCATTTTTTTTCTTTGTTTTTGCCATGTTTTCGCTTGTTGGAAGTTTTATTTTGAAGGGGACACACCAGGAAATGGTGAAACTACAGCGAAAGCTGCCAGTATGAAGTTAATATGACTCTCAGCAGAGTATTTCAAATATCACTTTACTGATTTATACGGGAGAGAGAGAGGGTGGGGGGGGGGGAGAAGAAGGCCGTAGACACAGATAGAGCAACGGAAAACTGTTGCGCTCATCATGATCTTTTTTATTTCTTCACTATATTGGATCTCTATATGTGTCATTTATCCAAAAATGAAATGCCAGAACTAATTGAAAATTAGGTTTTAAATCCCTCGGATTTTGTTTGCACAATTAAATCGTGAAATAAAGGGATTATTCGCGTATACGACTGATGGATGTTTTATTTTGAAATAAACACACCGGGTAAACGTGTAACTAGAGTGAATGCTGCTGGTATGACTGTCAACAGAGTATTTCTCTATCAGTTAAAGCACAGAGACGCGAGAGAGACGCGCTGCTCTCAGGAGCCTCCTGAGGTGAAGGGGAGCGTCGCTGCAGACGTGCCTCTGACGCGCCTCAGCAGTGCGTCTGAGGTTGGATGTGTGCTCGCTCTACGTTGATTTCACAGTCTGTGACAAAAAGTCAGACGCAGACGCGAGGTAGACGCGCAGTAGAGGTAAGATGTGTGTGGGGCGCGTTACACCTCCTCCTCTATTCCTCCGATTTGTTTTTAATTAGAGAGAATGCATACAGATTGTAAATCATCAGGTTTTGACTCAGTTTGATCACCGGGCAAAAACATATAGTATATGGGACACTGCAAGCACAAATTGTTACTAACTGCCATAAAATGCCAGCGTCCATAAGCATGTTTATGATCTATTTTAAAACAACCCTGTAGTGCTTTTACATAATTCACCTATGGAACTGAAGTTCCGGGGTTCCAGGGGGACTGTTATAACTGGGGGAATTTCCTGTTTTGTCCAAGCTGGCGTTTTGAGACTATCGGGAGTTGACTGTCTGCTCCGTTGTTGTTACTCGACAAGTGTATTAATGTCATTAAAGCAGTTAGCTCCGTCTTTTGACACTCCGCCTCCGACTCCCGTCTTTGCACGCCACATTGGTGACCCCGACGTCAGTCCCGCTGAAGATTCCGAGACTGATTTGAATATCGATCGCAACAGCATGGCGCATTCCATCGTTCTCAAATTGCCGGAGTTCTGGGAGACGTCCGCGGCAACGTGGTTCGCACAGGCAGAGGCTCAGTTCGCCCTCCGTGGGATTACAGATGATGCCACACGCTATTACCACGTCGTCTCAGCACTGGGGAGCTCCACTGCAGCCAGGGCAGTAAGCTTTATTACATCTCCTCCTGCACAAAATAAATATGCAGGGCTCAAGGCTTACCTCCTCAAAATCTTTGAACTGTCAAGATCGGAAAGAGCCCGGCGTCTTCTTGCCATTCAAGGCCTGGGGGACAGCAAACCCTCCGAACATATGGAAATGATGTTAAACCTGCTGGGCTCGGAGGTACCAAATTTCCTTTTCATCGGACTCTTCCTGCGACACATGCCACCACACGTCCAGACAGCGCTCGCGAATACATCCATCACGGAGCCACGGGCTCTGGCAGAGGAGGCAGACAGGTTCTTTCTGGCCACCCAGCGTTTCGCCCCGGATGTGCTGGCCTCGACACGCAGTTACACTCGTCCGGGCAGCAGCGCTCCCCTTGGCAGAGGACAAGCGTCCACCGACAGCCTTACCGCTGCGGGCCTATGCTATTTCCATGCACGTTTCGGGGCCAAGGCCAAAGGTGCCGCTCTCCGTGCACTTTCCAGGGGAACGCCAAGGCGCGTATAGTGGCCGTGAGCGCCGGCACAAAGGGCCGGCTGCTGTTCATCGTGGACACCCTCTCCAGGCGTAAATTCCTTTGCGACACCGGTGCACAGAGGAGCGTAGTGCCGGCTACGGTGGACGACGCCGCCGGCGGGTTGCACGGCCCTCCCTTAACATCTGCCAACGACACCCCGATCCGAACGTATGGCACGAAGTCTGTGGATTTATGTTTTGGAGGTCAACGGTTCACATGGGATTTTGTCACAGCCGACGTCTCCTTCCCCCTCCTCGGCGCGGATTTTCTGTGCGCACACGGGCTGCTGGTTGATGTCAAGAGCGAGCGCCTGGTGGACGCATTGACCTTCTCCTCGTTCGCATGTGTCTGCGATGAGGGGACATACGACGGCCTTTCTAACTCGCTCTCTGAGGGTGACAAGTACCAGCAACTGCTCAGACAGTTCTCTAGCCTGCTGCAACCAACCTTCTCGTCCATGTTGACGAAACACGGTGTGGAGCACCATATTGAGACGAAAGGGCCCCCCGTCCATGCCAGGGCCCGACGGCTCGCTCCGGAGAGACTGGCGGTTGCTAAGGCTGAATTCGCCAACATGGAGCGCCTGGGCATCATTCGCCGTTCCGACAGTCCGTGGTCCTCGCCACTCCACATGGTTCCAAAGCAGGATGGCGGCTGGCGCCCATGTGGAGACTACCGCCACCTAAATGATGCCACCACGCCCGACCGCTATCCAGTGCCCCATATTCAGGACTTCTCCATGCATCTGGCGGGGAAGCTCCTGTTTTCCAAAGTCGACCTTGTGCGGGGCTACCACCAGGTTCCGGTGCACCCTGCGGATGTCCTGAAGACAGCTGTGGTCACTCCGTTTGGGTTGTTTGAGTTCCTCAGGATACCATTCGGCCTGAAAAACGCGGCCCAGTCCTTCCAGCGGCTGATGGACTCGGCACTGAGGGACATGCCTTTCATCTTCGTCTACTTGGACGATGTCCTGGTCGCCAGTTCCTCGGAGGAGGAGCACCTCACACACCTGCGGGCCCTCTTCACAAGGCTCGACCGCCACGGCTTGATCATTAACCCGGCGAAGTGTGTTTTTGGGGTGCCGTCCATCCAGTTCCTCGGGCACCTCATCAACAGGGATGGTGCCGTCCCCCTTCCGTCGAAGGTGGAGGCTGTTTCTAACTTTCCCCGCCCACGTTCGGCCCGGGGGCTCCGGGAGTTCCTGGGGATGGTCACCTTCTATCACCGATTCATACACCGGGCGGCCCACACTATGCGCCCGCTGTATGAGGCCCTCAAGGACAAGACGCCCAGCCAAGACGTCGACTGGACTGCAGAGAGGGACAAAGCGTTCGAGGACACTAAGACTGCATTGAGCCGGGCCGCATTGTTGGTCCACCCGTTGTCCGGAGCTCAGGTGGCCCTCACAACCGACGCGTCCGACTACGCGGTTGGCGCGGTGTTAGAGCAGTGGGTCGGTGGCGCCTGGCAACCGCTCGCCTTTTTCAGCCGCCAGCTGGTACCCCGGGAGCGCAAATACAGTACTTTCGACAGGGAGCTGTTCGGCGTCTGGCTGGCAATCCGCCATTTCCGCTTCGCCCTGGAGGGCCGTCAGTTTACGGTTTTTGTGGACCACAAACCCCTCACGTTCTCCATGTCCAAGGTAGCCGAGCCGTGGTCCGCCCGCCAACAGCGCCAGCTGTCATTCATCTCTGAGTATACCACGGACATCCGGCACATCGCTGGCAAATCCAACGTGGTCGCGGATTGCCTCTCCAGAGTGATCGTCGGCGCGGTGCAGCTGGGTCTCGACTACTCGCGTATGAGTGCGGAACAGGCCACGGACCACGGATTTCAGTCCCTCAAAGACTCGGACACCGGGCTGCGCCTGGAAAAAGTGGCGATCGGCGACTCAGGGGTCAGGTTGTGGTGTGACCTCTCCACCGGCCAGCCCAGGCCACTGGTCCCTGCCGGCTGGCAGCGGGCTGTTTTCGAGGCAATACACGGCCTGTCCCATCCCGGCAGGAGGGTGTCCGTGAGGCTGGTCTCTCAGAAGTTCGTCTGGAAAGGACTGAAGAAGGACGTACGGGCCTGGGTCGACTCGTGTGTGTCCTGTCAGCGTGCAAAAGTGCACCGCCACACCAAGGCCCCGTTGGAGGTTCGACCATGTCAACATCGACCTGGTGGGGCCACTCCCCCCTTCGCATGGTTTCACCCACCTCCTCACGATGGTGGACAGGACGACGCGTTGGCCTGAAGCTGTGCCACTCACCTCGACATCGTCTTCCGATGTGGCCCGTGCGTTTATCGGCACGTGGGTCGCGCGCTTTGGGACACCTTCGGACCTCTCCTCCGACCGGGGTGCACAGTTTACCTTGGAGATCTGGAATGTGGTTGCTAGGGATCTGGGGGTTAAACTGCATCGCACCACCGCATACCATCCTCAGGCTAATGGTTTGTGCGAGCGGTTCCATCGCTCCATGAAGGCGGCCTTGCGTGCCAGTTTGACGGACGGCAACTGGTTGGACAAACTTCCCTGGGTGATGCTGGGGCTCCGGACGGCACCTAAGGAGGACCTGCAGTCCTCGTCTGCCGAGTTAGTCTACGGTCAGGTGCTGCGAGTTCCAGGGGATTTCATTCCGAACGCCACAACACCCTGGTCGGCGGCCAGGCAGCGGTCCTCTCTGCTGGAGGTCGCCAAGCAGTTCGCACCCGTCCCCACTTCGCAGCACTGCACCCCCGTTTCCCTGGTGCCACCCAATCTGCACACGGCGGAGTTTGTGTTCATCCGCCACGACGCCCACCGTGGACCGTTGCGCCCCCCCTATGACGGGCCGTTTAGGGTCTTGCGACACGGGGATAAGAGCCTGGTCGTGGACATCGGTGGTAGGCCCGAGACTGTCTCTGTCGACAGGATCAAGCCTGCCCACGTGGACATTTCCAGACCGTTGGAGTTGGCCCAGGCTCCGCGCCGTGGACACCCCCCGTTGCCACGCCCCGCTGGGCTCCCTGCCGCCTTGTCGGTGCCGTTGCCGCCCAGTCCTGGGCTTAGTCCTGCTGCGCCCACCACGCCCCTCCCCTCTTCGGCCCCTGCCACTCGTTCTAGTCGCGGCCGGGCCATCGTGCCTTTCCGGCGCGGGGACTTTGACTATGGGTGAATTCTGGGGGGGCTTGTGTAGTGCTTTTACATAATTCACCTATGGAACTGAAGTTCCGGGGTTCCAGGGGGACTGTTATAACTGGGGGAATTTCCTGTTTTGTCCAAGCTGGCGTTTTGAGACTATCGGGAGTTGACTGTCTGCTCCGTTGTTGTTACTCGACAAGTGTATTAATGTCATTAAAGCAGTTAGCTCCGTCTTTTGACACTCCGCCTCCGACTCCCGTCTTTGCACGCCACAACCCACTATTAAAAGCTGCCCATCATATATTTTTTTTCTTTCTCTGAAGCCTTGTCCTCTCTGAAGCTACTAATGGGCTATTGCTATTTAGACCAGCGGTTCTCTCAGCAGCCCTTTCATATGGCATTGTAAACTGGATTGTAAAACAAATCTAGCCTGTAAATGTGTCAGCTGAGAAACACGTCTGCCTTTGGTAAGGTTTCAAACAAAGCTGTAATTCTGTGTGTGTACATTTCCTGCAGCGTGCAAGTGGAAACATGCAGTTCACCCCACTCATTAAGGACTCCCCTCGACTCCAGCATTCAAACAGCAGAAAGTGTATCAACACAGCGCTACTTAGTATTACAATTTCAGGAACAGTGTTACATAGGGCAGGCTACTGTACATGCATGATACCCAACCTAGAGTAAGAGTTTGTTTTTATCATAATGGAAAGGATTCCACAACATTTCTCAATTGCAGGACTATTTGAAAGTATCAATTGACATAGGCTATGTTTCCAACCGCACATTTATTAAAATAATAGGTCAATTTTTATCAAGTCAACTTTTTCAATCTTAATATTTGAATACGTGTGTAGATTGGAGCCAGTCAGTGTGTAGCCTATTTTTTTGATTTAACTTTTTTTTCAGGTCAGGTCAAGTCAAACTAAATGAATTTCAAAAGGTAATTTTGAGGCTAATTAACGTCATTTTGTGCAAGTGTGCACCATTCATATTTGGCCCTATTGAGATTTATTTATTTATTTGTTGTCTTGAGACAGGAACAAGCAATGGCATTAAAGGATCTCGGTAAGAATTGAGCTAGCCCTGGAAATGACACATCCATGATACAATGATAGTGATTAATATCATTCATGCCACCTGTGGTTTCTCTTGCCGTCTGAATAACTCAGAAAATCTGATTGTTTTGGAACTGACGAACATTGCATTTAGTGCCACACGTTACACATCACTGCTCTGGAAACACTGGTATGAGTGTCTTTTAATAGGGGGTTGCTAGACAACCTTGTATGTTGTTGTTGTTGTTGTTGTTGTTGTTGTTGTTGTTGTTGTCATCGCTGTTAGTATTGTTTTATGTTCTTTTGTATTATCTGGACTTAGAGTCTGTAATAAAAATGATCTATCTATCTATAGTATCTTAAGTTTTGGTCTGCTATTATAAAGAAAAGCTAGCAAATTGCTCCATTGATAAACAGTGCAAGGCATAAAGTAGGATATGGATATAGGCTAACATTAAGTGTTACAAAAATTTGACTATTTTTTCAGTACTGTGGTTCAGTGCTTGTATAGAGTTGTAGGCCTACAATTTTCAAACATCACTCAAAGCATTACTCGCAGAAATTAATGGGGGCGGCATGTTTGCTCTCTTACCATGAGTTTGATGGGTGACTGGTGTTAGCCAGGTTTGCCTCTTTTAAGGTCCATGGTCTGCCTGCCTTGTGGCTAGACAGGTCGGCTACATGTTAGCTTGGCGAAGGGACTAGTGGCAGACTAACCTAGCCTACTCGTCAAAACAGTAGGCTAACTTCTAAGTTTTATTCTTCTGTGTTTCTAAGTTTTCTAGGAATGCTGACCACAGGCGAGCCTGCAGGAGACTCCTGGCTTCGCCGCGTCGGAAGGTGCATGAGCCCCCACTTGTTAGCACCACAGGTGAGAACCATGGGTGAGAACGAGATTGCAATCAAGGCACTGGAAGTCCGGAATTAGCGTTAGCTATCGATTGTCAGATACTAAACCACAATCCTTTGCTATAAATAACCACATTATGTGTATTGAAGGCACCTTTGACAGAGCTGTGCTAAGCAACAAAATATCATTGTAGTAGTTTGTGATGCAGCTTACTTTATCTCGATGAGAAATGTACAATGCCTAGAGATTGTCTACACAATTTGCCTTGAACTGGTAAGGCTACCTGGTTCTGTCAAATACAATCTTTCATAATTATAACCTCCTGTAAAATACTTGTGAACAACCTATTGACACAACCATTTTTTTTTATTAGGCTATCTCTTGCTGTTAGATTTGAGCGAATTTGTTTTGCAAGTTTGCATGTTTAGACTGAACTGTTGACCAATAAATGTAGATTTTCATAAACAAAAAACTGTAGCCATAAACTATTTTATTGCATATCACTCTCCTTCATCAGCTACAGTAGGCTATGTAAAAAAAATCTTAATTAGGCTATCTTTTGTCTTCATTCATTCAAAATCATAATCGATGAGTCAATAAGTGTGTTGCTCGCATTCTACTAAAATGTGTAGGCCTATGACCAATCATTTCTGTTTTAAGAAATGATTGACCTCAACCCCATCCATTGCTCTCTGTAGCCTACTCCAAGCATAACCACCAACCTTTGGTCAGAGGTAAAGACTGCACTTGCGTTGGCTCTACTGTTTTCAAATACATGGGCACTGTGCCATTAATGTAATCCAGATCCCGTTAGATATGAGTATAGGAAATGTGTTAGTAGTAACTATGAGGGTTAAGGCTTAGTGGCCACTGGCCCCGCATCATTGATTTCCTCTCTCTCATGATCTGCCGAGTCAGGCAGCAGTTGGCATCTCTGAATCTGTAATAAGAGCCAATCAATGCTGCTCCTGGCCACTAGCGGGCTCATTCATCATGGCTCCCACATGTGGCCAACATGCCTTTGCACGTAGCCTATACACCCAGCAAATTAGAAAGTTAACATTTATACTTTAATGATGACATTTATTATAATATAATGCACTGATATCAGCATTGAGATATTGACAAGACAAAGGGAAGTATGACAAAAAAAGACCAGAAAAACAGTTCTAAAATTGATCGAGATGGAAAGAGAACGAGAGAGAGGTAGAAGGAAAGGTGGAATGTCACCCAAGGGAGCAATAGAACATTTGCACCAGTGTTCATCCATCTCCGGCACATGAGGAGGAGGCCACCTGTAGCATGGCAAACAGAGCGAGCCTGATAGAGAATTCAAAATGAGATGCTAACGCCAACCTTGAACACGTGTGTTTTGACACACACACACACACACACACACACACACACACACACACACTCACTCCTTCCTAAACTCCTGAATCACACCTCACATCAGGAACACATGCATAACCCAACCCGATCTAATTGGAATGGGGGCTTGTGCTGGCGGGGCCACATTGCTCTTCTCTTGGCCATTGTCATGTGGTGACATGGGCTGTATCCCGTTACAGAGACCGCCTCCTTGGTAGGAGGCGGTCTCGCGGTCTATGAAGAATATAGCCTATGGAGGCCGATTCGAAGGCTGAACCTGGGCCGAACGAGCGTTGTTAAACGGGACGGTCTTCGCAGGTCTCTGTTTACGAGCATTTCCGGTTTGCGTAACAAGCCGTTAGCTTGCGTGACGACTCGCCGCTCCTGTGCTGCCTAGCAACTCTGATAGCTGCCAACGGAAACAGCCTTGTCAACAGAGGAAAAAAGAAAAAGAAGTTGCCTACCAGACGAAAAGAGAAAAAAAGTACAAGAAAAAAAGAAAGGAAGATAAAAGTTAAGAAGATGGAGCAACACGTTGCTGTTTTGTTATTTTTTATTTTATTGTATGCCATCTCTGAAAAAAACGCAATGAATCATGAGATATGTTGGGCTGCGAAGGATACATCTGATGCAGCCTTCAAAACTGCATTTCTCGGCCGCATATGAGGAGCCTTGCAAGGAGCCTTGCAAATGGAACAACCTTTGTGCGCCGCTATGAGGCAATCGGTCTTCAAATGCAGCCTTCGTAGACCGCAACCCCTGAATCGAGATACAGCCACGGTTAATCTGTTTTCCTAACAGGCAGACTTTCTTGGTGATTAATGTTAGCCCCTCTGCACGTCCATTCCTTATTAAGACACAATGCATACTAATGATAACTGTTCCTCACCCAGCACTTGTGTTTCTTCATACGTGTCAGGAAATAACTTCTCTTTTGTGGGCATGTGCATGACTGTACATGTGGAGTGTGCATCTGTTGGGGAAATATGTAGACTGGTCTTAAGGGATGATTTGTGTGTTTCACCCTTAACATTGTCGCCATAACTGCTTTAGCATATAGTTGAACAGGGCGCAGTGAAAGGCCGGTGACAAAATAGTTGAATTGATCTATTGGTTGGGTTGCAGCAGTTGGATCTCCTCGTCATAAGACCGTGGATGTTATTCAGTCTGAAACTTGCAATCCAAGTTTTATGTAATTAGATTTACTTAAAAACAATAGTGGAGCAAACAATTAAAGTGGAATGAGCTTAGTTGTAGCATGGATCATTCCTACACAGAGTGTATGATTGAGAGACAATCTCAGTTGATTATTGCTACAGCCGAGAATTAATGTGAATTCATGTGAGAATTAAAGCGGCTACGAGTAACATTTAAATATCTTTTAAACAGCCTCATGTTTCCTCTGATAATCATAAATTACCTTTAACAGCAAACGAGACCATCAGTGCAAAGAAAGACGTTTTTAAATAGTTTTTATTACTGCTTTTGGTCTGGTCGCACACCCAGTCCGATTTTCGGTTCGCTCGTGCAAGCTCTATGGTCACATATCCGTATTGGTCGCAGATTTCAGTGTGGCGCAGCAACGTGAATTGAGAAGCCTATCCCTCCAGGTGAGGGAAGGGGAGTGGGAGCCTTGTTTGATACAGTTATTTGTCGTCATAATGACTGATAACGGGGCTGAACCATCAAAGAAAAAAAAGAAAATGCAATGAAGAAAAGCCAAAAGGGAGAGTGATATAGGCTACGGGGGACGAGGGCGTTGCCAAGCAACGTGTATACAATTTCTAGACTGCAGTGTTTACTCCTAAATGAATGAGCGGTTGGTACTAACACAAAGTTTGCTTTGCTTCACCATCATCAGATAACCATTGTCTGAAATAGTCATTATTTACAACAACATAAACACATTACCTCATCGTGATCCATACTAACTGCCGTCTCTCGTTCATTCGCTTTCTGTGAGGACACGTAATCTTTCAGCTCCGTGAGAGAGAGAGTAGTTAGGTGAACCTGCATCAACTCATTGCAATCAGGTGCGTGTGCCAGACTGGCATTAGTTCATGCAGTGTCAAAACCACTCTCACAGAGCCGAAAAGAGTCCTCACACTTTCAACACACGGACATGCGCTATATTGCTCCCTTCTCAGTTCACACTCACGCGCCTGGCACGCGCTAGAAAACAGCTTTGCGACAGCGGGCGTCGTAAAAATACTACCCCTTTTGTCCAAAGGGGACGCCAACGTGCCATGTTACTCGTAGTGGCTTTAACTGACATTATTACTGGACTATAAGCTTTCTTTAGTGATTTGCAAGGGTAGAAGACATTTAGGTGTGTTTTTAACACATTTATTTGAAAATATATGTAACTGCTATTCATAGGATTTATATGCAGGTTATACAATATATCCCTTTCATAGTATGGGAAAGGGGATAAAAGCAAGTCAAAAGTCAAATCCTTTGCAGTAGAATTCATCATTAATGTTGCAGGTTTGCTAGTGACACATGCTAGTTTGGTCAACATAAGGAGTAGATTGCACAGAGAAGAACCCAGTGATGCTATATTAGATTGTTTCAATATGTTGTTTCCTCAGAGCTAACAGTTGAATGATAAAGGGCAGAAACATGTATTTGCTCCATTTAGCCCTACCTGACCTCCTGCCAACCTTCCCTTCTTTAGAGTGGTTAGCAAAAGGGCATGCCAGACGCGCATTCCTCTGACTTGTGGTTATAGGAGGTTCATGTCTGCCTCTATTTTTCTTTCATAACAGGCAGAACATTTTCATTGGGATTCTTCTGGGATCTGAGATTATTCCACAGCTGAGTGGCTGTTCTGCATTATTGCGTTCCTATTTGGCGCTGTCCGTACACATCCAGAATGACTGGCCAGAGGGGGCTGTCTACTGAGAGCAGGATGACTTGTGCAATCTTAAACTTGGTATGCGTGAAGTTTTTTTTTTTTTTTTTTAACATGCACATTGTTTTTTATGTATTCCGTCAGTCAGCAACAAACAGTTTTTCTCACAGTCAAAAGGGAAATGACAACAACCTCCAGGTAGCTGCCAGAGGAGGATAACTACACTATTTAGCTGCCCTCTGCAATCCGTGCAGTGCATGATGGTTAACATAACTGACAAGTGAGGCTAATCAGTGGATAGGTGGAATAAAAAGCTAAAGTTCCTGTGTGTGCCTGTTGCAGATTTGATTTCTGTCAGTGTTGCAACTCTGGGGCTCCTCTTGATGGACTGTCATGTCGAAAATTAGTTTTAATTGGAGTCTATTAGCTAGCTCAGTGAGCATTATGCTAATTTGCTGGGGGGGGGGGGGGGGGTGCAGGGTTACGGAAGAAGTGACAGCTTGTGTTTGCCTGTGGGGCTCTGCATGGAGAGACATGGATACAGTTGACCAGGGGAAACTCAAGGAGGAGAGCTGTGGTTGGTTTCCCCTTTACTTCATCCAATTGTTAGTCTTTGAGAAGCTATTTCCAGAGCCCCCATCAGTTCCTTTGCTCCCTTCTCCAAGTTCAAGCTTGTCACTATGATCCCGACACTGCAAAGTGAGGGAAGTTTGGAGGGGGGCTCTCCACTGCTGTCACCCTGGTACCACACAATCATGGTTGACTTCATGGAACATCTGTTTAAAAAAGGAAGTTAAGAATCTATTTTTTTACGATGCGTGAAGCATCTTTGGTTCATCATCTCTTTTTTGTGAATTTGTGTTATTTCAACTCTTGACTAAAACTACAACAAATTTAGTGTGTGTGTGTGTGTGTGTGTGTGTGTGTGTGTGTGTGTGTGTGTGTGTGTGTGTGTGTGAGGAGGACGTTTAGGTGTGGACTTGGCCAAGCCAGTGGGACAGAAGTGCTGATGTGTGCTACCGTTTTTAAATAGCCCAGACAGACAGCTGAGCAGCTGTGACCTCAGGTCCCCCTGAATTCTCAGTTACACTCACTTACCATTGCTGCTCCTTGCAATGTGTATGTCTTCAGCACCCACACTATAATACACTGAATAGCCCAAACCCAAATTTAAATGAGATGAAACTGCCTTTTATAAAGCTAACTATACAAAAAGAATAGAGCAGTTAAATGTAATTTTCAGACTAACCCTCTTTCAGTGTCTGAGTTTGTTCCCCATTATGGTCCATATTTTAAAGTCATCCGGCTTTCTGCGTCAGTCAGCGGAGGTTATTAAAGGACGACAGACAGGCTTTTTGGTTTTTGTCAGGCAGGGACAATGCAGTCCAATTACAGCTAGGCAAGGAGGAGTGCACGATATCCTTGGACTGGGCATTCTCCCTGCTCCTGTCTGCAGCCAGCCAGACACTCAGTTTCACAGCAACAAGCATGAAATAGACTCCACGGATCAAATACAGACTGTGTGCAATTGGAAGTGTACGACTGTGGGACAGGGTGTGTGACGGGGTGAGATCATCGGTGTCCATGTGTGTGTGTTGAGTGTTAGTGATTATTTTTATATGTGTGTGTGTGTGTGCGCGTGCAGAGACAAAGAAAGTGAGACAGAGAGCTCATGGACATTGTATGCTGTAGCCAGGAAAAGTGCTTTCAGTCATGTGCTCCGAAGGCTGATGGCTAAAACAGTGGGAGGTGTGGTGAGACTTGGAGTGCCACTGTCGCCTGATACGTTGCCATCAAATGCTTTTATAATCGCTGTGTGGAGGGGGAAAAAAGTTACCAGTGTTACCCTGAACACCACTTATAAACATTACTTGTAAATATTAGCTCTAGACCTATTGCATGTCTTTGTGAAACTTGTCTGGACTAAGTTATCTGTTTATGCTAAAATACACAAGGCATTAAATGGTGATACAACATGATGTTTAGAACCATAACCTTGCTTTATTTTAATCTCATTGTGGGCATTGTAGAAATTTCTGTGTCACTCACTCCATAAACATGTAGGTCTTGCCAACAGTGAAAACGGCTCTTTGTGCAAACTGAATACTTGCTCTATGTTTATATGTGTCCTGCAGTAGCTAAACTTGGCTAACAGTGATGCTAGCATTGCAGCTGACAGCACAGACAAATCCAGGGCAATCCAGTCCCTGAATAGGCAAAGTTTCCCCCTGCAGGAGCAGCCAATGGGTCAGCCACACATCAGCTGAGCGAGCAAATTGCAACTGTCGACGCTGCTGTCACCATGACTGGCTGTCTGCCACAGTCCCCTCCTGCACCATACCTTTACATATCTTCTGTATCCCCCCCGCCTCTATTCTTGGTGCAAACACGGACCGATATGTTTAGCAAAGAGGCTTCCCGGATGCAAATAGAGAAGGTCAGACTAAGACTCAGTAGCATAACTCAGTTCTCCTCCACTGCACTCAATGAAACACTGATGTGTTTTTACAGACTAGGCGATGCATTGTAATCCTTGTCTTGGTTTGAATGAATCGTTTCCAGAATTTTAGAAAACAATTTACTCCCTTCCTTGCCAAGACTTCTATGAGAAAATGATTACCACTCATCTGTCTGTGTGTGTGCTAACTATAGAGTTTAGATAAGGAGGCGGTTAGATTAGCTTAGTTTAGCTTTGGATGCAAACTGGATAATTAGAAAATAACAAGGTGTGGTCTGTCTGGAGTCTTTTAATCTCAAACAAGATATAATGTGTTAAGCTTTAAGTGCAACGATTGGCAAGAATGCAAAAGAGTCAAACTTCTTTTTAGAACCCAAAAAGTATGACTGGGTGTTCATAAGGTGGCCTACTCACTGTGCCTTGATTGGTGTCAACATAAAAAAAAAAGTTTTAATTATTATGGTTGATTAGACCTCCTCTCATGTTGAAGTAGTGTGGTTCTATACTCAGAATTAATAAGGTGGAGATGTGGAGAATGCCAATCAAGCACAGTCCGTACAAGCCCAAATAGTTGAAGACTAATCAGTAAAAAATGTGGGTGTGAGTGTGCCATAGATTTTAAGTGCTGTTTAATCATTTATATTTTCCAAGCAAATGTCTGTTGGTAATCAATGCCCATTGTGACAGATATTCTGTAAGGAGAGCCTTTTCAGAGCAGAAACAAGCAAACAAAAGGCAAGGCAGAGACCCTTTACTAGAGCTCAGCTACACTGTATACTGATACAAGAGAGGAAATGAGACACAAAACAAATGACAACGTGACTTAAAATATGTACATTTATACACATGCAAGGGCAAAGTGATCTGTGTGGGTGCAATGCAATGAACACAATGACAGTTGGAAACAAAACAAATGCGGAGGAAATCATATGAACTGAACAAATATGGTTACAGTTAACATGTGACACATTTAAACTGGCAAAACTTTATGTAGCCATAGTCATCTCTATTATCCATTAACTGCAGGGCCTTAATGTATACTTGTATTTGCATATAATTAAGCAGGCCATCCACTTATAGGCAGAGACAATTACTTTGCATTTGGGAGAGGAGTTGTTTACTATAAAGGCTAAATGATGGTAAGAGGTATTTGATTGCACATAGCCTCGTGTAAGAGTACAGACCTATATAGCTTAGATGCTGTATGTGTAGCTTTTTAGGAATTATCAGGTGTAATGCCATATCTGCATAGCATTAACCATACATTCATCCTCATTCAACGAGGTACTAGCACTATGTAAACCACCCACATCTACACTAAAGAGAAAAAATGTTGTATACAGAGGAAGCCATCATTTGAGTCAGTACTGATCAGTCAAACGAAGACGGATTTGCTTTTACTCTGTTGGAATTTGAAGGAATGGTATATGCTTAAGAGTTGGAGATGAGATATCACTGCTTATTTAGGCAAAAAACGTATGATAAATCCATAAAGGACAGACTTAGACAATGGCTACCACTGTACCGGATCAGGCAATAGATGCACCCAACTTTGTATAAAACATCCAACAAGGTTTTAATTGAATTGAGTTTGAATCTGCATGTGTTGGATCAGCAGCTCCCCTAACTATCCCTTTGTTCCAAACCATCATTTGAGAGAGGAAGATCAAACCTGACTTCGAGACCTCATCAGCGATATGTGATTGAAAAGGCAATAGATGAGTTATTGTTGAGGCCTCTTGAAGAAGGGGCTGATCATCAGATTATAAAAAATGTTCATAACTTGGGTAGGTTATACATGCATTCATGTGCATTTCAACAAGCAAACACACAAAACAGAATGCACAATAAACATTAGTAAAATCAACAATGTACAGACTTTGTTCGAACGTCCAAAATGTGTCCATTTATGTCAAAGGCTTGAGTTGCAAAAAAAGATGTACATTCCTGCTTTATTTGTCGCAGAAATGAAACCTCTGTAGGTTTGTTTTTATGTGGAATTGTTTCCTATGAGGAATGGAGCAGACAAGCACAGTCCATTCATAGCTAAAGGAAAAGAAAAGAATAAACCCCATTCTGCTCAGTCAGTTAAGAGCTTATTGTTGAATCAGAACTTCACACACTCTCATCTAATCTTTCCACCTATATACAGTTACATACTATACACACCTAGTTTGTCTGCACAATGTATTTAGCCGTGCAAGTGTGCCCGTGCTCTTACCTGTGAACTCATTACATTCTAATCCCTGCCAACGTACACACAGTCATTAGAGTATATCAAATCTGCTGTTTGTGGGCCAGGCACCTGGGATTGATCTATCATGCATTCCTTAATCCTCAAAACGAGTTGAAATTTCAAATGAATTCCCCCTGCCTTGCTGGCAAATGTGTGCAGTGGCTGTGATGAGTTTTATTTTTAACCTGGAATTTTTAAGTAAAAACCAGCCGCAAAAAAAGAAAAGAAAACGTGATTAGGTACGATATATGTGTCGGCATTTTTTAAAGCAAAAAATCAGAACGATGCAGTCCCGTTCTGAACCACAAAGGCTGGGGCGCTGTGTTGGTGTTTGAATACACACAAACATCTAGCCCCATAACAGTCTAGAAGAAGCAGCAGGCCTAGTCATTGTAGATGAGCGTGCGTGCATTGGGATTAGCTTGTGCAAAGACCCCACATTGGGTCTGCAAGATCCAACAGTCTAGTCTCATGTGTCATACAACATCGTCCTCTTCTCTTTCAGACCTGTTCCGTGTTTTACATTTTTTACGTTTCCATAATTACCATCCATCCATGTACGTTGAGGACAGGAGTAAGGATACTATGCCTGACATGTATATGATATGAGTGTCTTGAGTGCATGTATGTGGTTCCTAAAAGGGGACAATGGTTTTGGCGTGGGGATCCACAGAGGGAGCTTTCATCAGAACAGGGTCCACTGCAAGCAAAGTGCAGCAAAGAGCAGTGTGAGGCTCCAGGGTCGTGCCCAGCTTGTAGAAGGCGAGCCCCCTCTGACCTTCACTGAAGGGGGCTTGGAAGGGTTCTCGTGTGGGCCATCACCTCCAGGCCGTTTCCCAAAAGGCTTTGCTTCACTGGACGTTTCTGTGTGGGCTGTTAAGAGACAGAAACGGATAGCAAGGGAGAGAGAGATAGAGATAGAGAGAAGGGAACAGAGAAACAGACAGAAATAAATGTGCTGGCTCATTATGGTAATCATTGTAATTTACTTCAATGTTCACAGTCCTCTGGGCTTGTAACATTGTGTATTAAGGCCTCATCATCATCCAATCACCATTCCCATAATCTAATTGCAAGGGTTTTCAAAAACAATCACGCATACAATTGATGTTAGATTATGCCTGTTACAGATATATTGGGTTCATATGGGCATAGGACGTTGCACAGCTGTGGCTGTTTAAAGGTGGAGTCAGCGATTCTGGAGAAGGCTTGTTGTCACGATCACTTTGTCAAAATCAGTCAATATATCCTTTAAAATCCACCACCTGTCACTACTGTGTGTGGGCTGAAAAAAATATCTGGTGTTTAAACGCAGCCTAGCCTCTGTTAAAAAGTATGTAAACAAAGGGTATGTAAACAACGGGGGGCAAACCTAGCAACATGTCCGTTTACAGAGCCTAGGCTGTGTATTAACACCGGATATTTTTGTCCGGTGTACACACAGTACGGAGGTAGCGTATCGTGAGTAGATTCAATGATTTAAACAACAATTGATTTTGACATCAAGCTTTCTCCAGAATCCCTGACTCCACCTTTTAAGTAGAGATTTTCTGCCTCCTGGGACATTGTGAAATAAAGAATGTACTCCCACGGCCGTCGTCACACACACACACACACACACACACACACACACACACACACACACACACACACACACACACACACACACACACACACACACACACACACACACACACACACACACACACACACACACACACACACACACACAAATCACTAATACTCACAACACACACACGTCATGATAGAGGACTGACTGGGTATCTACTCTCCAGTAGCAGATGATGGACATCCTTCACTGGGTAGTTACAGTCACTCAGAAATCAATCAGGGTAATGAGGCTAGAGCAGACATTAAGCAGCCATTTTATCAAAGTCCCTGCAAACACACATAAGGTTACACACAAACATTTGACTGCTGACGTTGGTGGTATCCCAGCTTTCCTTAAAGAGGACTTAACTCATGTCTCTAACATTGAAATGGATTCCTTCTGCTTATTACCCATCATTCTTTTTTCCACTCTTCTTCATGGCTCATAGCCCAGACCCAACCCAGCTGCCCCTGTAGTACGTACATCAATTGAATAAAAGATGATGACCATCTTATCATGGCTAAGTTATCACACACTCCCAGTTATCAGTTATATATTTGAGTTAACATAAACCCCTGGGCCTGGACACGCCCCTCCAGCTGATCAATGAGAATTTATTTTAGATTTAGCATAATTTCTGTATATGTATATTCGTGATTTTGCTGTAAATGTATTTTGTTTTGGCTTTCTGCAACATGCTTTTTCATTTGCAGCAAGTTTCTGATGTAAATGTTTAAGCGTTGTAGCGCGGCCACAGTAATACTGTGTGGTGTAAGGCTGGTCAAAACCCCTAGATAGGGAGGAGGTAAAGGCTAGGGGAGATAATGCAGAAATAAACAAAATAATAATAATAATAAACAAAATAAGACACAGGTGAAGGATAGAATTATTGTTATGAAATAAAGTATGCTATTTATCAGAGTGCTGACAGTGCCAAAGACTAAAATGTCTCTTTGAGCTGTCACAGGCAAGGTTTCCACTGATTCCCATTGAGGTGTGTTTAACTTATCCGTTTAGAATTCAGTTGTCTAATTAAATACAGTTACAGCCTTCTCTGTGTGGTGGCTTGGCTGTCGAGCCACTTGACAGTCAAGGAATGTGATAAGTTATCAGACATTACAGCCATATAAAGTGTGCAGATTTATAGCACCCCATGAAAGAGCGTTGGATACCTAACTAAATCACTTCCTCACTGGCAATAAATAACCAAATGCATTGCACTTTTTAGGCTCCAAAAATCCAAAAATAATATAATTGTCCTGTCACACCTGGCCGGCTCAAAAGTGTAAATCTAATACATTGCTTTGTTGAACTGAGAAGTTCAATCCACTCATCCCTACTGTGCACATGGGTTTGTAAGTGTCATGTGTATGCATGTGTGTTAAAGGATAGTCGGGCCTCTAGAGAGGGAAGTGTTTCCCGTGCCAATGGTTTTTGTTGTTCCAGTAGACAATAGACAAAGGCATCAGTTATCCCAAATCAGATAGCCGTTAGTGTTTGGATGGAAATGGGCTGCATCTCATCAGGGAGCTGTCAGAAAACAGCATTTGCATCACAACAGTAATACTACTCCACATCAGGCTATAGCCAACTGGCTAATTGATGGAGTAGGTCTTTGCCAGAAACAACCAATTACAGCACAACAAAAAGTACTGCCAACTAGTTAAAGCATCTTTTTAATTTTAGCTAGGCATTTTGGAATGAATGGTATAGGAATGCTTTGTGAACTTTGAAATCAAATCCAATCAGATGACAACAAAGAAAGGTCACCAGCCAAGAGGGACATGCAAATGTCAAAATAAACACAAAAAAACCTGAAATAAATATTTGTGTATTTCATATTATGTCTAATTTAATTTAGATCCCTATCAAACTTGCAACTGATGTGGCAAATTGTTTCATAAATAATTCAAAACTCACACTACACTAGACTATACGTGCCCTAAATAATTATGTTGAGCTCATTAGACTGGGGAAAAGACTGGAAAAGACTCGTAAAAGAGATTATGTATCCGGGGGCGCCTTAGCTCAGTTGGAAGGGCGTCCCCCCCCCAGCAGCAGACCCGGGTTCGATTCCCGCCCGCGGTCGTTCTCTGCATGTCACTCCCCTCTCTGCTCCATTTCACCTCTGTCTCTTCACACTATCAATAAAGCATGAAAAATGCAAAAAAATATCTTAAAAAAAAGAGAGATTATGTATCCAAACTAGAAAATGTTGCAGCAATGAGGCAATGAGACAATGAGACGGAGGACACGGCTGGGGAAATGTACGCCTGAAGTGTTCTCTTGTGTAACTGTTGTGACCTGGATCCAAATAAGTGAATGAAATTTGGAGGATGGATGTATTAGAGTTTAAAACGCGTTTCCAAAACTGTGTGCTGTAAATTGATAAAGATATAGAAACTCCTCAGATGACATTGTTGGCAAAACAGTCAGTGGGAAGCAAGTCTTGGAAGCAAATCAAAGGGTGCAGTGCTCCGAAAACAAAGCTCTGGCAGTGACGGTTGCAGTAAATCTGTACAAAATAGTTATCATTTATATAGTGAAATGTCTCTATGCATTGTATCATATTTATCTTGGAGAGATTACTTTTCAACAGTACATCTTTAAACAATTATCTACTTTTTATTTTGGCAGATTTACCACGACAAGCGTGAAACTTTCTTAGGGACGAGGAAGAAAAAAATAAATTTCGGCCAGCAAACTCAAAACACACACACACACACACACACACACACACACACACACACACACACACACACACGTCAAGCAAGTTGTAGTTAGGGCCCGAGCACCGAATACGGTGCGAAGCCCTATTGAAATGCAAATGATTTTTATTCTTCTTCTTTATTATTTTTAGTCATTTTTGGCACTTTTCACCCCCTTCCCGTCATGCTTAACTTGAAAATGTGTTGCATACCCATCAGACCTGCAAAAAATTGCAACTTATCGTTGGTTTCAAGTCCGGGCCAAAACAATGGCACCCCCTATGGCCACAAACAGTTTTTCAGGAAATGCATGCTCAAAAATTGGGCTAGAAGCCTGAAATTTTAGGACAATATGTATTGGCCCCGAAACGCACATAAATGCAATTTTATGTTCAGGGCCAAACGCAACAGGAAGTCGGCCATTTTGGATTTAGTGCCTAAATTCGCCTTATTACAAATGTTCACGTATCGACGAACTCGTCCTAGAGTTTTTACGCCAGGAACGTCGAACCACATCTCAAATACTCAAGACGCTTGCCCGATGTTAAAAATTTCCATCGTACCAGGGAGCTATTGGGGGTCAAAGTTGACATCATAAATAACGCACCTCATGAAACTTTAATTCATCATAACTCAGGCTGTGTTACACCTAGATGCACAATATTTCATATAGCAATGTACAATCCCAAGACAAACAAAAAAGGCTCTGGAAGCCCCGCCCCAAAATCAACAGGAAGACTTTTAATTTGAAATATTCACCAAAAAAAACAGGAAGTTGGCCTAACTCCACCATACTCGTCTCATCTTCTCCAAATGTGTTATCGTTAATGACACCCAAGGCCTGAGGAAGCCCAAACACTAATATTCATAGAAAGTGAGAGCGCAACCTGTCAAAACGCCTTCGCCGTAGCTTGGCGTCTTCACCAGTAAACAGGAAGTAGCTGTAACTCCACTATACTCTGTCTGATCTTCTCAACATTTGATTGGCTTAATGAGACCCAAGGCCTGAGTAAGCCCACACAATTATATTAAGAAAAAGTGAGAGCGCCAACTGCTGGGTCAAGTAAATATTGCATGCGAGTTAATTACCTTCAAGACCTACACACTTGATCAAATCAACCTCAAAGCAGCTCAGGGAGGTCTAGAGACAATGATAACACGGGAAGCCGGTTCTATCGGCTCCATGGCCTTCGCACTTTCTCAGCGTCATCGCCACGAAACAGGAAGTCGCTGTAATTTCACTCTGCACTGTCCCATGTGCTCCAAACTTCACCTGCCTGGTAAGAGCCCAGGCCTGAGGACTTCCTCGCATCCGTATCAAGTGCAACTTCCACACTTCTGGTGACGGGTATTACTGTGCCGCACGCTCCGAAGAGGAGGAGACTGCGGCGCGTTCTCTCATGCGGCCAACCGGAGCGCCGAGGCCGGCCGCTAGGACGGCATCCAGCACGGAGGTGCGAGGGCCCGGTCATCACTGCTCGCAGTTTTAATTTTGATTGAACTTATTCTATGTGAATTTTATTATTTAGCTATTTGGTCCACATAATGTATTTTTTTTAATGACATGGCGTATGTCGGATCTCTATTTCTTGAGAAAAACTGACTATGTAGCAATAATTACTGACATCACAATGTAGAAATGTAATGAGACGACAGCATTTACATAATTAATGACAATATTTCTTAGATGATATGGAGATGATGATTAGCCTGGAAATCCAGACCCATATCTAGAACAATATAGGGTCTGGCCTTGATCAATGGACCTTCCCAACTCAAGGGGCAGAACCAACGCGTGCATTTCAATTACCACTACATGCAAATGGATAGCACTACAACCAATCAGAGCAATTAACAAGGTGACGTATTAAGCCCCGTTCGTTTAGCGAACAGCGGGGTTAACTGGTAAGTTAAACTCTGCGGTGGTCGGTCGGCAAAACAGAACATTCCTCTTTCTTGCTAATGAAAGATGTGAGTGCCGAGTGTCGAGGCCAAAGCTGTCTCAAACTCAAACTACATATTCGCAGCCATCTCTGTTTACTATCACGGCTTCAGCAGCGCATGCAAAGCACTGACGTCATCCTATTAGGGCCGCCTCAGATCCCCATACATGGGGCTCTGGCCCGCCCATATCAGATAGAACCAATTGAAACGTAGCTCAGAATTTTCTGACATTTTTAATGAGCTTCAATGGATCGTGCTTAGAACAACTGGCGCAGCAAATTTAATTTGCCAGCGGCAGGTCTGGATTTCCAGGCTAGACGATGGTAGCATTTGAAAAAGAAGAGGGTTTATCAATATCGATAGGTCACTCAAAAAAGGCAACAAAGTGAGATACAAGGACATGTAAACATGAGGGCAGAAGGATAATGGAATGTGATGCTGTTGTCGTCATAATAAGACAATGTTAGCAGATAAACTGCTTCATAAGCTGGCTCATATGTAAATCCCCCAAATATGGGGGGGAGCAAGGCAGAAAAAAACAGAGGGTGGAGGAGGGAGTGAAATATGACGCAGCGGGTTAGAAAGAGTTTTCGGTATGAGGATGAAGCTCCATCCGTCACTC
The DNA here is from genome assembly GCA_026929865.2 of Hyperoplus lanceolatus. NCBI lineage: Eukaryota > Metazoa > Chordata > Actinopteri > Uranoscopiformes > Ammodytidae > Hyperoplus > Hyperoplus lanceolatus. The sequence goes on from CM049406.2 coordinate 21,032,764, forward strand.
TTATCCCTGTCATTATTGGGAAACCTCAAGGAAGGCTATACAATAGCACATCAACATGCTTCTTCCATTACAGCAACAGGCAATGACATATGTTCCCCACCACCAGTAAAATACAAATGTGAGTTGATCGGTAAAACGCTCTATAAATAGGCAATGAACAGTGACAGAGAAAAACAAAAACAGGTTGAAATGGAAGTGTGAGACACAAATAGAGCTGTAGTGTTGCACAGACCTTAATGTCTGTGGAAAGGTGTGTTAAAATGCATATGTATCAACTGTATATGTGTGTGTGAGTTGGGTCTTATACTATATAAAGAATGGGTTGTGGTAGCCTTTCATTTGTCATTAAAGCATGCAGTAGACAATGGGTCATGGATAGGATGGGGGATTACTTTGTACAGCTTAACATCCAACACTGTGATACATAGTGACTGTGTCCCATGATGACTGCACATACATCACAAGAAAGCAACACAGCTCACCCCCAAGCCAGTAGCTTGTTAAAGAGTGATGTTCTGTGTCTTCCGCCATGATGACCCCTGTGAGTTGGCTAAGTGTGTGAGAAATGGTTTCACCGTGTCCTTTGCCACTAATGCATCTCCAGATGGGCAGTTTGTGTGTTTTAGAGGGAGCCTCCATTTCCCACTGGCCAAGGAGCAACAACAGCTGCTTCTAACAAGCCTGGCCCCAGCACTGAAGAAGAGGTGGACCTCAAGGCTCTAGCCAAGAGGAAGGCGGTATGGGAGGGGAGGGAGAGAGAGAGGAAGGGAGGAATAAGGGTTGGAAGGTGAGTGGGAGGAATAACAAATGCCTCGGTCGGTCATTTCTTTGGTTCTCTCTGGGCAACCATGTCACTTTTCTACTGCCGCTCTCCTCCCTCTCTGTCTCTCTATCGTCTTCTTCTTCCTCTTTTCTTTTTGTGTTTCTTTTGGCTTGCCAGCACACGGCCACCGCTGCCACACAGATTAAATCCTTAAACAGATGCAGAGGGAATAGGAGAACTGTTCTCAAACAGTCCTCTCTCTGTCTCCAACTGATAAGATTCGGTCTCCCTTTTTCCCCAGTGCGTCCTACATACTGCAGACAAGAATACACAGACAGAATGAACACTCACAACACACACAATAAGCATACACCACACATATGCACGCACGCACACGCACGCACGCACGCACACACACACACACACACACACACACACACACACACACAGGCAGTACTTAAGCAGCATGGCAAGGAGTTTGAGGGAAGAATCAAATGAGTTAACGCAGGCAACTATGGTCAATACATGTTTTGTTTGTGTGTGTGTGTCTGTGTGTGATTGTGTGTGTGTGTGTGTGTGTGTGTGTGTGTGTGTGAGACTCCCCTGTTGTGCAAGCATGCATCGGATTGTGTGAACACTAGTTGCAAAGCTGTAATCCAATGAGGAATGGTGCTACTGTACTGTTTACTGGGGCTCAGCAATTTGTCACACTAAATGCTATCGAGATGACATGGCAGCTTTTCTTGACTTAACATTGACTTGCAGCTATTACAAACACATACAGTATGTTGTATAGAATTAAATTGTGTTTTTTTGTGTCTATTTCACTTTGGTAAAATATGCCCATAATTGTGCTTTATCATCTAAGTCAAATTACGGTGTAACCTACTGCTGTTCAATGTAATTTAACCATGCACAGAAGTTAAATGTGGTAAATAGGAGACTTTGGCCTCTTTATCCCAGGCTTTTAAAGCACAGTGGCAGCTTTCACTCCTCTGACCACACTGTACATTTCTAAAGATGGTCAGAAGGTTGATATTTGATTGATGGGGAGAGAGTGGTGGAGGTGGGTAGAGGTCTGCAACTTTCTGCTCCTCTCTTTCATTCTCACCCTCTACCTCTCCCTAGGCCCACAGCCCCTGCCTTGACCTTGGAGGTATTCTGCCTGCTAAGCAGTTGATGGAAGACGGATGCAGAGGGGGGGTTGTAAAGCAGCTAATGGGCCTGGGTTTTGACAAGGCCACTGGACATGCCTTACGGCCATGTTTCATTAGGAGAGGTGACCTTTGACACATTTTTTTACCACTCACACAGGCAGACACATAAATGTAAGCATGAACACACACGGAAAGATTTACGCAACACACGTGTTGCATGTTTAAAGCTAGTATTGAGACGATGGGTGATTAGCGAGTCACCCCACTCTGCAGTGTGTGCTTGGCTCCAACATAAGTTGAAGACTTTTAACTCAGAGACAACAGAAGTAGGCCACAGTTTATCGAACTGTTCCAGTGAAGGCTCTGATTAACAGCGGAATAATGACACTGTAAATGTTCTAGATCAATCCCTGTTTGTTGTAAAACAAGAGCTTTAGGTTATAGCCAATCAGTCTTTGAATTATAAAAAAACTCACATTCTATGACTCCGCACAGGCGATAGCCAAAGTTGGAAGGATTATGTTTTTGGATTGTCCTTCTGACCGTGTCATTCTTGTGATAGATATATCTCATGAACGCTTTGAGGGGTTTTCTTTAAACTTTGCACAAATGTCCACTCTGACTCCAGGATGAACTGATAAGATTTTAGAGGTCATTAATCAAAAGTCAAGGCATTGTGACCTCGTGAACGCTATCTCTCAGGAACTCTTAGTGGGGTTTTTGTCAAATTTGGAACAATGAAATCCGTTAGCCAAGTCATTAAAATGGACAGATCATTTTCCTAAGCTACAACCTAATTGGTGACCTTTGCCTGTTATTTGCTCGGTCTCTTGGTTTCCCAAGTGAAGAGAGAGAAGTGACAAATATTTGTTACAATGTCCCCCTTCTCCCTTCTGGTAGAAGAATATCTTCCAAACATGTGTTTTATACACTCATGCCACTTAGGTAGATGGAGATAAGCTGGGGGCTGGCCCTCATTTGGGATTCAACAATTCAGAAAATTCTGATGTATAGAGAACTTGATACTATACATCTATCCAATGGCCCTTTTTCCTCCTTGGTTGCAACATTATCGTCATTTTCGCACAATAGGAACATGGATTTTATGTTCACAACGAGTTGTAAGTGCAAGTCTCTTTTTGTTCTTGGGTAAAGCCAGCGTTACTAAGACGCGGACACAGCTATCAGTCTGGCCGTGATCAGACCTTTGGACACCAATACAAGAGCGATGCTGCTCTTGGTGGCTATGGATCATGGCTGTCCTGACATTGTTTGGTACAGCTGGAGAATGCGGGGTTCACTGTTTTTTTTTTTATAAGGATTCTCTTTCCCTGTCTCACAGGTTTCCTCAGGTTGGGGTATGTGTAGAAAGTGAGGATGCATTCACAAAGTTCAACGCTGGCCATCCATCTCCTTGCTGTTTTTGTCCACGACTCACTCTTTATGTGGTGCCATGTCAGACAGGGCCTCTCGTCCCCTCAAACTAATCTCCCTATCCCCTATTTTAAGTCACACACTGAATGTGTGAGCATACACAAAACCGACACAAACTTATTTCTCTGGGAACTGTCCCTTTTGGTTCACAGGCAACTTATATAGGGAATCCGGAAGTGTACAGGGTCTCTGGCAGGTCACTCAGGGGGCTAAAGAAGCTAAAAAACAGGGGCACCAGTGAGGTACACATATTAGCGTACAGCTAACCTAGCAACGAGCATAGCAGCATGGCAACTCCAGAGCAGGGATCAGCGCAATGGAATCTGCCCGGTGTGATTCTTGGCTGTACCAGACTATTAGGCTCGTTGGCAAGATTAAGATTTACTCCCTTACACACACACAAAAACACATACACACAAAATAAATAGGCAAAGGAGGCCCTGGGAGGACAGTGACCTCCACCAGTCAAAGAGAAAGATTGTAAAGAGGAGAAAGCAGTCTTTATGCAACAGAGAAGTTAAAGGCCCCCAGTGTGACTCCTCAATCTCTCACACGGATGCCAAAACACATTCCAAACCAGAATAGTATATATAATACCGTTGTTACCAGTACACACATGCCTAACAGGACACCTGCATAAACTTAAAAACACCAGATGCCTCATAGCCTTGGCAGGTGCCAGGCAGTCCTTGAAGACAGGCAAGCATGAAGGATGCAGAAATACATTCCCATCCATTTTGTGTTACTTTCTCACTCCAGCACACATGCAAGCATACACTTCATCTCCATCCATTATAGTCAAGTGCACATCAGGAAGGCACTCGAGAGACACTGTCACCGTGTGTGTGTCTCTCCTGACATAACAGTTCACACATGGTTCCCTGCTCCCCGCCCACTGGAATCAGTCAAGCAGTGAAGTTACAGTAAGCCTCAAGATGCAAGCTTTCACCTGTCCTGACACTGCTCCTCTCTTTATGATATTGTGTGTGCAGTGTGTGTTGCCATGATTATGGGGAAACACATGACCCGTTCTACCCTTCAGAGATTGCTGTTGATGTACAAGTAACACTATGGGCTGTAGGGGCTAAGAAGGGAAACAAGGGTGGAGTGAGTGTAAGCTGTCATTAGGGTTTTACCTGCTCAGTGACTAAAAAGTTAGATACAGAGAATAGAATGTAGCTTTATGTTCTTCCATGTGAGCACTCTCCTCCTCTGAATTAAAATGACTAGTGAGACTTACCTTTTCAACTTCAAAGTGTGTTCAGAAATCTGTGTGGGTAAGGGGGAAAAAAGCTCTGCTGTGATGTTATAAATGTTTGATTGTGTGGGGGTGATTCAAATACTTTGATGTACACTCTTGGTTACATAACCGACTGCAGTTTCAGAGTCAAATGACTTGAGAACGGTGCACTAAGTATGCTGTCTGTGGCCCTTTCTATCTGATCTGTAATCAGCTGGAGCAGTGAGAGGTCAGACTCCTTTCCAGCCCAAAGGCCTGACTGTCTTTTACAGGTTCAGCTCTAATTGCCACATCAATTATGGATAAGGGAGAAGGGCTTTGTCGCTCTCGTGGTCAATAGGATAGGCCTTTAATGAAGTGAAGTCTCGCATACACATACAGTACATAAAGCGTTGCATAGACTCCACTGCAGGTAGTCGATAAAAAAAAATTGGCTCAGTGCTACTGACCTGCATAGTCCAACCTCTCATGCAACGCTAATGCACACCTGCCATCCAAGACAGATACTCAGCAAAAAAAAAGTTAGCATCTTTTGAATTACACATTAAAGTACCTGCCTAAATAGGAAAATCCCAGTCCAAGCCATGCATGCATGCTGTCCCTCCTTCTCCCCACACCTACTATGTATTTCCCCCTGCATACCAGGCTGAGCTGAGACAAAGAGGATCAGACTCATCCCTGCTTATCCTTTCTACTGTATTTTTCAATATCAATGGAATGTCTGCCTTTATTTGCTCAGTGCTGTGTTACTTCAGGAATGCCACTTTCTGTGTTGCTAGCCAGATCAGGGCTAAAAAGTCAAGGGGGTCACTCACGCAACACCATCACATCCCCACTCTACCCATTCCAAGCCCCCAGCATAGAGAACCCTGGGTATATATGGTTATTAATAAAGCAGCCCACATAAAGTGGCCGCTGCTGTAGGTCTGTCTGTTAGTGTGTGTAGCCAGTAACAAACTATTTCCACAAAAAACATTAAGTAAATATGGTTCCACTGAGGACTAAAACGGTTTAGTCTAAGCCTGACTAGGGGCCAGGGTGGAAGGATGGTGCGCTAGAGTGTTTTTGCGTATATTGCGATTCAAGTCAATCTTCATTGAGTATACAGCTTTCAATAAAGATCACCATCTTTAACTGTCTTTAAAACGCCAATATACTGCTTGGAAACCTGCACATTCCGTAAGGATTTCTCGTTATATTAGTAAATATCAGTCCCTTCTGTGGTGCTGTCGTTAAGACTTTTATGTGGCTATGGTATCAGAGCACTTAGTCCCCAGCATTCCTTGTTCCTCTGCTAGAAACTTCATAGCAACCATAAAAAAATCCGAATTCTATGTATCATTTTCACTAACTTCCGAGGTAGTAAATCCCACCACTTCCTTTAGTATATAGTAGTATAATCTGTTGTTGCCACACCAGAGATGCCAACCGGGGTCCCAAAGGTGTGCTGGAGAGGATCAATCATAAAGGCCTATAACTGATACTGCTTAGAAAGGAAATGATGATGCTGGCTAATGAGAACCATTCTCCTCTGATGACCGCACACCTAGGGAGCACTTCCAGCTAATACGCTCTCAGAGTGCCATAAAACCACAGGGCAAGCTATGCCAAGCTAGGAAGAATAAGGAGACCGCAGAAAGGAAAGGTGGAATGGAGTATGAGGGGCATATTGGGGCAGCAAAAAAAATGGTTGACATGTTTATCACAAATGCTGATGTGTACTATAGAAATATGCATTATCAAAATACCAGAATATCTGTCTAGTAGTTTTAATTTAAGAGTAGATAACCTAAAGTAGTATCCCTCTTATTGCTCTTACGCCAGTTTCATTTCATGGGAAATGATAATGAATTTTCTCACAGTCAAGTCCAGTACTGAGAAAATGATGCAATGAATGACAAAAACAAAAGCCGGTGACTCTGCATATCTTAGTAAAAAACCTGACTCATTCCAAGTGCCATCCGTAAAGCAGACCATCTTCCTGCCAAAGCGAAAAGCCATCTCTTATCCTCCTGTTTCTCCTTGTCCAACCATACTGTGCCCTGCAGAGCTCTCTCTCAGTCCCTTGAGCTCCAGATGAAAGGCTAAGGGGAAATGGCAGTCCTACTGGTAATATCCGCACTGAGGCACAGCCACTACATCTGCTGGCCAGCCGGCCTCTATACGCACGCCAGTCCCAAGGGGCCCAGGCTCAGTCCCAGCCAGACCTAGGATGGGGAGATCAAGGGGTGGATTGGTTCCTACCCAGTCCTGGTATAGAACACAAGCACCAAATCCCCACACCCATCCTCCTAAAACCCCCTCTCTCACGGTAGATTGAATCATACGTTTGTATGTCTTCTATGAACTTTAGCCCTTAAAGCTATAGTGCGTAAATTTTGTTTCCCCCCATGAGGATTTCTGTGGAATTACAACAACACTGTCGGCACATGAGGTAAGCCTTCGGTGATCGCGCATTGGATTCTATACCTTCTACTGTACATCCAGGTGTTTTCTTAGCAGTAGAATTAACAACTGAAACATTTCTTGGGCGCTTCTTGGGATTTTTCTGAGCTCCTGCACCAGTGTCAGGGGGTGACACCAGTTTGTAAAAACTACCATACTGAGAAATTCAGAGAGTTTTGTGGAGCTGATATGCTTAATCAACTTTGTGTCAACTCCTTTGGCGATGACTTGATATTCATTTATATGAAAAAGTTATGTACTTTTACTTTAACATGTATCCTCATTACCTGTACTGCCATGCCTCTCTCACATTTGTACTACAACATCACATCATAGAGCTCTGTGATATTACTCCTCCATTATCGTAACTGTCTCAAAACCTTTTTTCTTTCCCCTTCCCCTCTGGCCGATCTCTCTCACACTCAAAAACGTGCAACATCACAAGCACCCTCTTTCCCCCGTATTTTAAGTTATTTTTTAAAACATGAAAGGCAGGTGAGGGCTGGGTGCAGGGCAACAGCAGGCTATTGTGGGCTTTGGGGCCGATCCAGTGTAATCCTGCTAACACTGGTGTAGGTTGGCCATATCTGTTCATTTCAGGAATGTGTTTTTCCTGCAAGGGCGAACAGCTGTTGCACACCTTTATGGCCTTATAGGCTTTGGAGAGAAGTTCTCTTCATGCCTTTGACATTCAGGTACAAACATACTTGCAACTCCAAAGAACCCCTTGCGGTCGACATGTCAAAGTTGAATCCTTGGATCAAGGCTAGGTTCAAGGGCATTATCTATATATTACTATGCAGTCTTTCGAACATTTAAGTGGTGGAAGCGAGATCCCTTCAGTTCTATACAGCTGCCGTGGTTAGCAAAATCTTAAACTGCCTATAACACTGGACACTGATAGATGGGGAGCACAAATTTTGCTCTGCTGCCCTTCCACCTTATATTCAAAATCTGCTGATTGGAGCCCTTCTCATGCCATACAGACCCACCTGCTCGCTATGGCTTTGAATGAGTGTTTGTGTGTGTGCATTGATCCTTCTGTTCACATATTGCAGAAACACACTGATCCACTCCTACATCTTTAGATCTTCTCATATTTAGATCATTATTTTATTCGACAGAATGACAAGGCAAAACACAATTTCCAATGGCTTCATGCTAATAGACAGGTTTAGCTACTAAACTGCACAGTATGTGGGCGATGCTGGGGGTGTCTTCACATTTTGATGAACTCACTATTGTTTCCAGACAGATGGTGTTTGTTACCAAATGAGAATTGTACTTCCATGGCTGTTAAGATTCACACATTTTTTGCTGCACAGCCCCCCTGGTTGGATCAAGACAGTGTTTATCCATTTAGCATTCTCTTCTCCTCATCTGAGATGGATAACTTGCTCTCTCTACTTTTCACACCTTTGTCAGACAGACTGCCCTAACAGAAACACAAACAACGCTAAACTGCATAATACAAAAGTTATGTGGGAGAGTTTTCTTTTAATCTACCAAATTCCATCCTAAGCTCTTGTAAGATTTGGTCAATTAAAAGCTAAACTAAAAGCAAACTCGTACTGTGTATTATCCTGCACTTATAACATCTCTTGTCCCTCCTCTGTTTTTGCAGATCTGCACAAAAGGCAAGAGGAGAAAAGGCTGAACCTATACTCTGCCAGAATCTCAGACAAGGCTGCTGGACTCATCGAAGACGACAGACAAAACAAGTACTGTTCTATCTTTTGATGCACAGACATTTGGAGCCTCCTCTCTCTCTTCCTAATTGAGATATGGTGAGCTAATGTGCCACCGTGGGTATTTTACAGATGAATACGTTAATGAGCTATAGCTACAAAATGAATAGCTCCCTTGGAAGGAGCAGCCGTCAGTGTTCCCGGGCTAATACAGTTAATAAGCCATAGTCACGCCACAAGATGTACCACAGAAGAGGCTCTCATTCTGTAGCTGCCGGGGGAGAAGGATGCTTTGCTTCACTAAAGATTCAATGATTTATTCTCCTGTTCATGGCTGTGGTCACGGTAGTTGGTACATGACCAGCCCCTGTTTAGTTGGCACACAAAGCACACTAATATGTCTCCAGGCAAGAGGAGCAGAATCTGAACCAAGATCAAGCAGGCATGATATCGTGCAATCGGATTGGACTTTCACATGTTGCTTTCCCATAGTTTCTTTTTTTCTTTTGTATTTTTGACATTCTTTATTAAGCCGGAAACTATCAAATAGTGACATTTCGCTACACATTATTAGCTCGGTTCAATGGTTGCCTACAGCCCTTTCCATTTTCCAAACACTGATCTCAGATCTGTACTGTGCACAATAGAAGCATTTCTATTTGCAATCCTAAACAAACGTTCAGTATGCAGGAGGCCTAATGCATAATAAACTAAAACAAGAAAATCCTTTAGCAGTTGCCAGAGTTGACGTTTGGAATGCTTAATAACAGTTTTACCAATATTTGTGAAGTCATGACTGAATGAGGTACATAAAAATCAAATGAAGTCAACATTTTCTAACACCATTTGGTGATAAACCATTTTAACTATGCTAATCATTAGAACAAAAAACTGGACCCAAAGCTGGTCACTCAGCATGCAACTGAAAAATGAAATCAGAGAATGCCTATTATTTGCATAGCCGTTATCAACCGAAACGCTTCACAAAATGCCAAAAACAGAACTTATACCAACAGCAGAGTTCAAAGCTAGGTTAGATTGGCTTGTGTAATGAACAATGTGCCAGAAAACATGTTGCGCATGTGTCACATGTTGCCCAGATCTTACAATCATTAGCCAGAGAAGCAAATCACTAATAGTCAGAGGTGTCTTATAAGTGGGCAAGGGCAGTAAAGACAGTTTGTTTTCATTATAACCAATAGGCAAATCACCTTTCGAAGCAGCAAGATTTTGTAACTGAATGAAGAATATTCTTTTGAAAGCCAAAGGACAGTTATACACACAGTATAACGTCTCACAGGATATATGGATTCATATCATGATCACAGGGTTTTATTTCTATATCACAGTGGTTTTGATTGATTACTCCCTGCTGTTGTGATACTACTGCTGTAAGAGCTTTAAGAAAGGCTGCCATGTTTTATCCACATCGCAAACAAGGAGCAGAGCAGAAAGGGCCTGTCCAGAGCTGTGTGTAACTGGGACTGTAAAGGCTATTGATATAGGTTTATTGAAACCCTTTGGTTAAACAACCGACCAGAGGTTGCCCTAGTTGCGCTGATAGCACAAGAAGCCACACTGCCGTTATCATATGTTGTATGCTTACTTAGACTTCATTTGGCAAATACAGTATGTTCAGCCCGTCTTCATTGTGTTTGCCTGTGTGCTTGCTTGGATGTCTCAGAACACAGTATCTCCTCATGGCCTATTTACCAGACACAATTTGGCCTTAACTTGTATTCTTAATCTGACCCCTGCTGCTATTGTTTGTGTGATGAGTGCATGTTGCTCCATATTCCTCTCTACACCCTCTATGCTGGTAAGACAATGCTTAACATCAGACTCCGTTGTTTTACTTTGATGGCAGAAAAAACAACAACATGATAATTAGGGATGATTAACAAGAAGCTTCTGCAGTAGATCAAATGGGATGCCATGCCAAGCCCCAACACTCACTGTGTTGTGTGTGAATGTGTGTGTACAATGTGTGTGCGCTCACTAAAGTAAACTGACTTGTTCTCTGAAAATGTGAAGAACCTTCTGCGCTGCCACCTTTGCTGTAGCCTCAAAGAGACACAGTAGGTGAGGATGGCAAGTTAATTTCTATGTAGTAGCTTAATGAAACAGTGCTATGGTCTTAAAATGTAAGCTATGGTCATAATATCCCCCCCCCCTCTTTTTAAAAATCGGAGTTGTCAGTCCGGTAAGTAGATTGCAGCCATATCGGACCTCGATACCGATATTGGATTGGCCCCGTCCCTAGTAGGATCATCGCATAAATGGGTGTGGACATCATGTGGACGGTGGGTCATAAAAAGAGGAGGCTCATGATATTAAGTGAAAGAAACTGTCACAAGAATACTTGCAACAATATTGTAATCTGCTAAACAATAGAGAAAAAGGGGATTTGTGTGCATATGCGAGTGTGTGTGCATGTGGAGGGGGACATGCATAACTTACAGATCTTGTCTTGACCGTCTCCTGAGGCTTGACATCCATCTTCATCATCACAGTCTGTGGTGCTGCCCTCATCGGTTTCCCCACTGCCCAGCTCATCCCAGGCCTCCATCTGGCCCAGTTTTGGAAACCTCTCCTGAGTCTCCTGAACCACAGATAATATCATTAATATCAAGTTAATTACACACTGGGTAATGTATATTATTAGTTTTACCATCTTTACCAGACCCATACCCTGTAGGCCAATCCATAGGCAGCAATCTAATGACTACTGGAAAACCAAATTATGCTCACACTGGTCTTCAACTCCTCTTCAGTTCCAATAAAAAATGCTTATGTGAAACACTTTTTCACAAATCAAGTTCTAGATATTGCAACCAATAAGTGATAAAGTGTTTCCAAGTCATTTCCTTAGTACCCTGTATCCCTTCTCTTGTCCTGACGTATCACTCACTTTTAAGTTTAGCACGTAAATAATAGATTAAACATATTGTAGCATCCTGGGAGAACAGCATAGCAGTGTGGGTGGTGTAAAGTGAAGGCGCTGGGTGGAAAGATGACGCATTGAATTTAATTTAAAAACTATTTTAAGAGGAACATTGATTAAAATCACTTTTTCCTTTAGAGAGCAACATCTAGATTTTTCGGATTATTTCAATAATGGATAGAACTGGTATCGTTTACAAGAAACAAAAACAATTACTTAAAGTCAATACTGTAACACTATCTTTTAGGACAACACTTTATTTGCATGACTATCACAATGTCAAACATATGCCAATATCTATTGACATCTGTTCATTTTTCAGCACCAAAGAAATGCAACACTATAATACTTTTTAGGTGACACTTTACGATAAGGGTACAATGATTAACAGTAAATAACTGCTTAGTTAATGCATAATAAGCATACACTAACCATTCACTCACAGTTATCCTGAGTCAATCATATTAATTAAGCATTAGTTAACTGTAGTTAATGTTTAACCAAGCATTTACTAACTGTTAATAACTAAGCATCAGTTAATGCTTAATAAGCATAAACTACACATGAACTAAGGGTTGATAGAATTTACTAATCATTAAATAATACTTTATTAGTGTACCCTTATTGTAAAGAGTTTTTACTCATCACATATTTTCAGTAGATTATTACATATTTCTGTAATGACTGCATTAAGATTACTTAAAGGTCACATATTATGCTAAATGCACTTTTTAAATGTGTTCTAACATATCCATGGGTCCACGGTGTGCCTAGAGACTGCCAAAATATTAAAAAAAATAACAATCTCTCCTTTTCTCACTCTCCCCCTTACTGAAACCCCCACCTCTCCCCCCCAATATACTCCAGTCAGAATTCTCCTCGTTTCTGACCTCAAAAACGGGAAAGCCAGAAGCTTCCACTATGCAGCCCACACCCCTATTTCTTATTGGTCCATGGCCCTGACAGACAGAGGGCGAGGCGTATCTGGCTTCGCTTCCGGACAGGGGGCGGGGGGAGCTCAACAATTGTATATTTACGAGGGGAGCTGCAGCTCTTTTTAAAAAATAGGCCATTGTGAGATTAGCTGAACATCAACATAGTACAATGAATTATCTGAAAGTTTTTTTCAGTAAATAATTAAAGAAAAACGTTTTAGGGACCACTAAGACCATATAATATGGTGTATAATAGAACCGAAAAGTGTATAATATGGGAGCCTTAACTTTATTGATTTGATAGAATAGATAAATTGCATTTTCAGTGATCAACACCTGACAACCATTTACCATTTTACTGGTAGCTCAGTTCTGCATTAAGACTTTCTCAGCCTGAAGCGTGCAGCACTACCCTTTATGATGTTCCTCCCTCTCAGCACTGGGCCAGCTAATTGGACCACCTGCTGGCCTTTCCTGCTGTCCACTTTCATCATGGTGGTCTTTGTTCCATCACACCATGTCTGACAAGAAGCTCTCCTGACACCACAACAAATGAGCCTTTGGAGTGTGAGTGTAAGAAAGTGCCATGAATACCAGCTTAGTGGAACGTGTGGAGCTATTGACCATGCTTACGGTTATATACAGTATACTTGAGACTCACACATTTGTGTGTATTGTGTCACCCTCAAACACAATCAAATATTCATGAGAACTAAATCAATCCCAGTACACAGCTGACCTTCGCATGGGGGAAACACCTACTAAATACATGTTGAGAGGTGGGTGTGAAGAATGGGATGACTAATGTCCTTGCCATTGACTCCTGACTCTGTCTGTCACTCAACACACCTGACAGCAAAGGTGACCTTGAACCAGTTGTCTCCTAAGCAACTACAAGCCCAGAAGCAGCATTTCATAAATGAATACTACGGCTTACAATGAAAAGCTAAATGTAAGGTACAATCCTGAAACAAGACTGTGAGTCTACAGCTATGTTGGAAGTTATTTGAGGCTCTGTACTTAATCAAAGTGTTGCTTCGATCTTAGTGTTAACAACAGCATGCTAACATCCTCACAGTGACAATGTAAACATGTTGTTGTTTATAGCAGGTACAATGGAGACCTTGTTAGCATCTTAGTTTAGAGTCTTTGAATGATGATGTTTGATAAAGCTTAGGTTTTTAAAGCATTTGATCATAAACCAAAATATTGGACACATTGAAATGACCTAAATATGAGACTAAATTAGAAGTCAGGGATGTGCCATAGTCATTAGGACACATCATCTGGGGACTTCAAATATCTGTATCAAATATAATGTCAATCCATCCTTTAGTAAAAAAAATATAGTCTGAGGATCACCAAAGTCATACAGATTCATCCAATGGGAACCAAAAGACAATTCATGAAGTCACTGATGAGATATTTCAGTGAAGACTTGAATGAGAATTATATAAAGAATGCAGATGCCCAGACAGTCATGGCCTTAATCTGACAAGTATGAAAGAGAAAACTAATGAAACCACGCAAAAGCTGACGTACAGATGTTTTGATCGTCGGCATTCATTCTGCAGCAGCTCAACTGGTTTCAAATTCCTCAGAATAGAAAACATATTGCTATGCTGTGTGTCTTTCCTACCAGAGACGTGATTACTGTTGTCTGCTGGGCAGAGTTGAAGAGGAGACTAAAACATTTTGACACTAGAGGGTACTTTTGATATTGTTACATATAACATTCATTAAGAAACCCATTTTGACTCAACATAAATGTGGCCCCTCATTCTCACTCAGGCCTGAGTGGGTGAAAAGACTGCTACAGTGAAATAAATCATAAATCATCTACAACCATAACACAAGATCAGGCTTCATGAAATTCAAGTGCGCCCTTCAGGGGTAGCAGGTAAAACATAACACTTGTGCTCACTACACAAGTGAAAGCCATTGACAATAGATAGGGTGCCTCAGTTTTTACAGATGGTACAAGAGGAGTTATTTGACAAAATTTGAACATTACAAACTGGCTAAAGTTGCATATTTGATGGTTATGTATTGGCTCACATTACAACCTGGTGGAAGGCTCTTTATGTTCCCTGTACTTGTTCCACTTGTGTCAAGGCTCCAACGTAATACACTGTGTTAAAATAAACTTTGGTTAGGGGACTCATGTCAGGAGACAAAATAAAATTCATTTTTCATATGTGGCGCTATGTAGCTGTGTTACTGGTTATATACATCTTGTCAGTAGCGTGTTGGTGGCTTCGCTGTTTTCTGATCAAATCGCTTTTAAGTAGCTCAGCTCCTTTATTGATCGGGTAGTGTGTTAGCATCCACAAAAGCATTGGTGAATTAAACTGCTAAGGATGAGTTAGTGATGCCACCGCCTTTTTTTTAATTTTTTTTTTTTATAATGCAAATAATCTAATCAAATTCAATACACATTCCATGAATTTATGAGGAAATGCTCTTCAGAACACCAGGTTCTGTACCTACACCATCCAGATAATCATTTGGGTATTAGGCTAATAACCAAGCCGCTCAGGGGATGTTTAACACAATGGTGCTTGGCCCCGCTGTCCTTAAAGCATGTTAATTAGAGACTGAATCAATTAAGGCACCGTAGCTGTAGAAACCACAGTCGGGCCGTTGTAGAATCCTCGGTTGGCTGCTGTCCAATGCAGTTTTCTTGGTTTGTTTCATAGTAAAGAAGCAAATTTCTAATTTGGCTTTTGAGCGAAAGGAAAGAGAGAGATACACTATTCTATCATGAGTTCTGAAAGACTGTTTTAATGCATACTTTGCAGTGAATGGTCCCCCCTCTCCCTATCTGCTTCCTGATAGAAAAAAGCTGTTGCTCTGGACAAGCTCTGGATTTCAATGAGTGTCTTAAGAGCAGTCAGGGGAGAGTTCACACACATTATATGCTATGCTGTCTAAGTTTCTTTCAAATCCAATACAGATCTAACAATGAGAACAATATTTGTTGTTGCATTGAATGACTCAGGATCGATAGATGAAGGATACAGTGTGTTTAACACAACAGAAGATGGTATGTGTGAGCAAGTGGGCAGAATATTTCAGTAGCAGCAGCCATTATGTAACATTCAAAATGGAAATATACTGTGCCTTTAACCCTACAGGGACTGATGACTTTGCTGTCATGTGACTCTCCCTCTTCTCTCTCCCTCTTCTGATATGCAAAGAAATGCTGAATTTCACTATGTTGTTAGATTAGACAGTGGTTGGCTGTTTCAGAACAGCATACGTATAGTAAGAAGAACACATTTTAAAAGGTCAAATGCATAGAGCAATTTCCCCTACTTTAATTAAACTGGTCTCCACTTATCTACATTGAAGGGCAGCCTAATGCAATTGTATGTTTCATGAAATATGATGCACATTAGAAAACTGAGCTTCAAATTATGCTGTATGTGTCTAATTTACTTTCTAGAATGATTTTCATCATCCTATAGGATCTTTTTCTGTTTAACATGTACGTAAAGTATAACTGAGAATATTGAGAACACTAGTGGTCGACAAATAGGTGTAGCGGCCACTTAACTGATATTTGTATTGGCTCCTAAATATCTTTTGAAGGTTTCAGGAATGCCATTTATCTTCAGTGGCAAAGTTTAATCACAATAATTAGAATTTGGAAAATGTCTTCAGTGAAAGACCATAATTGTAATGTAAATATGTCAGGGTGTTTAAATATCCAGTAACAATATGATGACTGGAGTCTAGAATGAGTGGGATGAGCAACTGAGAACAATCGGTTAAAGTGTTGCAACTTCAGATCAACTTCTAGCTAAGGTTTTGCAACTGCAGACGTCAGGTAAAACAGATGACGGTGACAGATGGACAGGAGAGAAATAAAGACCCAGATACTGTATAATAAGGGGATAGAAAGTAGACAGAAGTAGTGAGAGCTTGATAGAAAATATGTTTCAATTTATAGAATGTGTTCAGATAGGAAGACAGGAGGTTGTACTTGTGGAAGCAGGTGTGGGGGAGGAAAAAACAAGATGCCTGCCTTTATACTTCAGGCTTTCACTTCAAATTACCCTGGCATCCCAAGACAAACCAGGTATTTCCAGAGGGCTTTGAATAAAAATCCCAAATCATTAAATATTTTCTAGATCTCCTCTCACCATGCCAACTCATTCTACTCTCGCTTTTCTCTTCAAAAGCATTCTTCAGTCAGAGGGTGATGGGCCAGGTTTAAAAAGAACCAAGCTGAATTCCTGCATGTATTTGACTGCATTCTATAGTCGCACTAAAATGTCCACTGCCAGAAATATTCAATCATCTGCTGCAGGATTTTAGAATAAAGAAAAGGGTGAAAGTGCATGACTGTGTGTGTGTGTGTGTGTGTGTGTGTGTGTGTGTGTGTGTGTGTGTGTGTGTGTGTGTGTGTTTGTGTGCATGCATGCAACTTAACCAGGAGGCTACTTTGAATCCAGTTGAATGTGCAAACTGAAAAAAACTGATTATGAAATCAAAAAATTTTGAAATGTAGTCACCGGGGTCAGTGTGTGAATACTGCAACTGTGGTAACTGTAAGTGTGTGTACGCCTGTACATGTGTAATTAATAACGGAGAATGCTGTCAATAGTGAACCCGAATCATAAGTTATAACCTTTGTATGCCCACATTGGGACACGTGCTCCTTTTTTGTTCCCCTGAAAAATGTGAAACTCTATCACCTCATTGAGGGCAGTTGTGGTAAGACTGCATATGTGGACAGAGAAAAAGGAGAAGGGAGGGAAAAGCTGGAGGAGACAGAAGGAAAAAGTGACAGTAGTAATGTCTAAAAGTCTGCAGACGTCCTCCCAACTTCTAAATTAAAATTCTCTCCATTCTCTCACACACTGTGTAGGTTCATAATGCGTTTGTGTAAATGCAAGCAGCAGCTGAGAGACAAAGAAGTATGTAACCTCCAGGGCTTCAAAGAAAATAGCTGCAACTCGCTCTACATCCCATTGCTTGACAAAGACAAGCTCACTCAATTAGAAAAAGAGAAGTATACTTATTTCTCTTAGGACCAACCAGTTTCCAGGCTGAATGTAATGAATAGAGTGTCTTTGACTTGAAGCTTCAGCAAGTTCTGGACTGTACAGTGATGGTAGACGATGGTAGAGTCTGGACTTGAAATGTCTGGTTTGCCATTCACAACATGGAAAGAGAAAAAGATTCAAAAGTGAATTTAAAATCAAGGGCGTAATACAACAGTGAGCCAAGAATTCTTCCTTTGTTATCCTTTTTCCCTGGTTTAAGACACAGCCAATAAAAACTATTCACCCATCCCTAATTCTAAATAATTTTCCTTGTTTACTTTTAGATGTGAAATCCATATCGCATTGAAGACAATGAAAATTTGAATACGTTTATTTCATTATAGATTGTTGACCACTGACTCACACAAAAACGTAAAGGCTCTCATGCAGATATCTTCTCAAGACAAAATAGATCAAAATCTATTGGCATATGCGTGGACACACTCACTCAATGATCACAAACCTCCACTATGTTATTTCAATGGAGAAATGCTATTTCTGCATTTGAATCGGCAACAATGTACAAATAGTGTCAAATTAATATAGGCTGATGGCAGCCATATTTTTCTGAAAAAAAGAATCCTTTTGTCCCGCCTCATAAAAACCCAGGTCAGACTAATGATTTCTAAGTTGTTGCCAATCAAATAAATAATGTGTCTATAGCACAATAATAATTTACCACATCACTTAGAATACAATTACATAAGTCATACCAAGTCCAAAAAATTCAGGTTGGACATGACTTATAGGTGGAGCTCATGAAAAGTAGAAAATAGTTTAAAGTGGCTGACTGTTTATCTAGGCAGAAATGTTCCAGGATGAATACTCAAAAGATTTGTCTTGAACCAACACACACACACACACACGCACACGCACACGCACACGCACACGCACACGCACACGCACACACTCACACACAGCCATGCCCTGCAAGCTAGTACAAGCCAATTATGTTCCTAACCCGCCAGTGACACTGTATTGGCCACGACCTTATGTAACCCTCATGAGTCAATCACAGCAACAAGTTGGCCTGTCACACCCTGCTCCTGTCAGACACTCACTGAGCCAGATTGTGTTTGTGCAATGTATGTACAAGAGAATAAACTTTCTGTCAAGGCAAGTGACGGATGTGTTGTGAAAAAAAAAGAGTGTGGCAATTTGTGTGGCATCAGCAGCTTTCTGGGAGCGTGTTCTAACAGCTATTTAGCTGATGAAAAGTCTAGTGCGTGAGATTAGATTGGTCAACAGTCAGTGAAGGTTGCTGCTGTGTTGTTGGGAAGCAGAAAGCCTTCAAGACTTCAAACTGGGCTGCAGAAATGATATAAAAGAGAAAGTTCAGTATTATTGAAGTGGGGTTTGTATGAGTTACATATGCATGGTTAATGTGTTCCCTTATGGAGGTGGCAAACAGTGAAATCACTAAAGGAGGAGTTTGGGAGAGACGTTGCTGTAGCAGAAGTCAGCCTTGTACAGTTCATTCAATTAAGGATTTCTTTTCATTGCTGATTTGCAGACTGATACACTTCACAGCACCGCCAGACATCAATTTATTTTGGCACTTTTTTCAAGCATAGTCTGGCCATGAATTGCTGAGCCAACAAGCGTATCAGTTTAAAATTGAATGGAGATTTTTTTCTCTGCAACAGTATAAGGCTACAACTTATACTCAACTAAAAATCGATTTTTTTTTTCAACAAGTCCAATTCAAGATAGATAGAAATGTAGTCAAAGAATAGCTGGGACACATTCCTATTATTATTGTCTCTGTAGCACTTGCAACATGTACAGGTTTTAGTGTTTTGGTGAAGAGCCTGCAATGATGAATGCAATAAAAAGTACTTTATATGATGGTGTATGCTGCTTATTTATGAAATAAAATTGCTTATGCACTTTTGTTCTGTATCGGATCTAAATCTCTTCAAGTATTGAACTGAACCGAGTTAAATCAAACAACTAGCACAGGATATTACTGCCAGTATCCAGCCCTAATTGAGAACATCTTTTGCATCCCATCGTCAACCCCATAACGACTCACAAAACTAAAACCACTCCTTCCTTCTATAATATTTACTAAATATGTGAAACCACAGGAGCCTATAATCCCTTTTGCAGATAACATTTGGAACATAATGTTTTGACTTGGGTTTGACAAACACCAAAATCCTATTGAAAACAGGGGGATTTTCACAACTCCGTGCCAGAAGCAGAAAACCGATCACATAGTTTCCTCCATATGACAAGAATCACCTTGAACTGAAACCTGCTATGAGAGTCAAAAATATGACCATAAGTGAGGAAGAAAAAAAAACAGTCACAGTTCACTGCATTTTTTTTATGAGCTTTGCATCTAAATAATGTGGAGAAAAAAATGTCAAGCTAAATTAAGAGTCTGGGGTTCATGAAGTTTAGAGAGAGAGAGAGAGAGAGAGAGTGAGAGAGAGAGAGAGAGAGAGAAAGCTCTGGGCAGGGAGACTTGTTGCTTTGCCTGGTTGCCACAGCAGCAGCAGCAGCAGCAGCAGCAGAGAGCAAGCGGAGCTCCAGTGAAGGCCAGCTCCATCATTTCTTCTTCAAGTGGAAATAATCTGTCCCCCTCCCTGTGACGTGGCTGCCAGCTCAGCCCCAGCTCTTTCCTCAGCCCCAGACTCCAGTAACTCTTTAAAAGCTCACACGCTTTCTGACTTAAAAACACAAGAGACGCATAAAGGTACTAAAAGGCATATTGTAGTCATAACACTTACGAACTGTGCTGGTCTACTTCAACTGTTTTTGAATTTAAGATAAAATATTTGAACATCACTATCCTTCACACTCTTTTAAATAGTGGGCACAAATTGTCTTCATTGACAAGAGCCCATCATTAACTCGGAGTCCCAGCAGCAACTGATAAGATTTGAGAATGAACTAGATTCACTGCGAGGATGTGCTGAGGGTGCATGTTAAACACAGAGGAAAGCTTCTCTGATGTGGACCCTGGCCAAAGCAGACAGCAACTTGCACTAGTCAATCTCATCAATCACACATACAATTAGTTTCCGTGCACCAGATTTTTACGTCGGAGCTGTATAGGTGTCCGAGAGTCAAACATAAAGACGGGCCTACAGTGCAACAGCGACTGGGTGTGTTGCTTCTTTTTTTTTCTTTCTCAGAACTGCGTGTTGCCACTGAGTTTGCCTTCACCAAAGTGCAAAATTGACAAACTGACAAATGATCTGGCCTTAAACACTCCGAGAGAAACAGATAGACCATTGTGAGAGATCCCCACCCTAAAACAGCTGGGCCGATGGCCGGGAATCAAATATCTACTTTGAAACATTTATTGCCCACATTAGCATTATTTACAGGCCATGGAGAAAGGGAGCGAGAAAGAGAGAAGTCAGAGGAGACACACAGGGGAAGACCATAACTCGGGCCTACTCACTTAATGTACCATTTTATAGGAGGTCAAGAGATTAAGCTTTTCCTGTGTGTTTTTGTGTCACTTCCAGGTTTTATGTGTTGGATTCTACATGGAGATGTTTTGATGTGAAAGTGCAACACACACACATACGCACACACACACACACACACACACACAGACACACAGACACACAGACACACACACACACACACACACACACACACACACACACACACACACACACACACACACACACACACACACACACACACACACACACACACACACAGTAATTGAATGTACAACTTAGTGCTTCAAGAGGAGAATGTGGGTAGATGAGGGGTCAGAGTCTGTGATACTTTAGCAGCAGTTTCCCAATCCTCTTAGTGTCATAGAGCTCTGGGCTTAACTACTCTATACTAGGTAAAACACATTCGTCTTAACCTCAATACTTCTGGAAATAGGGGAAATGTAAATTTGGAATAAGGTCAGGCTAGGGAGACATTGAAATACCTGCAGTTTTGAGGGATGAAAGAAGACAAACACACAGAGACAACTTATAGTAGTTATATAACACTGATCGAAAATGACTCAATCTCAACCCCTAAATAGATCGTTTGTATTAGTGTGCACTACTACAAAGGTTTAACTTGTCATAAATGTCCTCGCTCTGAAGATCCGAAACTCTTTGCAAAGATCAAAGTAAAGAAATACACAAACAAAGAACAGCAATTAATAACTGTTGTTTGTTTATATTAAACCCATCTCACCTAATGCATTTCTTAAGTATCTTTTCTGTTGAGATCTTTTGTACAGTCAAGGTCAGGTTGTCATGCTGTAGTTAATAAAGCTGGACAATTTCAAAGGAGTATATTTGTTCAAAGATGTCATTTCTCTCCTGGATAGAAATTATATAACAGTTCATAACAGTATTTCCACAGCACATCAGGAGGCTTGCAGGTGTTGCTGATAAATGCTTAAATCACTTTGCTGTTACTGTAAGTGGCTGCTGAGAATTAAAGCATTCTCAAACAGACAGAGCAGGCTTGGTACAGTATATTTGCTGGAAATGCTCCATACTGCCAGCGCCCCTTGAAGGACCTCCGAGAGCAGTGCACAATCGTTATATTTCTCAAAAATCTGAGAGAACTTTGACTCCCATCTTTGCATTTTAGAGGGGCAATTCCTTTGTGGTTAACTAAGCCATAGACCACTCCTTTGACTTAATCCATACACAGTTAACACAATGATTGGTAATCACCATTGCTCTTTATAATCTAGTTGGCTAGTTCGTTGTTTACAGCCCTATCTCCAATCTGAGTTGTGATGGTCATGTTCAGGCATGCAAACTCATAAACCATGAAAAAAGTGAGATGTCCGAAAATAAATCCCTGTAGGGGTCTGGGGGCAACCCCCCCCATAAGATTTTTTTTGTGATTTGAACATGTAAGGAGCAATTTGGTGTATTCTGGTGAAGAGAATTAAGGATAAAGAAAACTTTAATTTTATCAGATGAATAAATCAGATGAGTAAAATGAGCAAAACAAGTTAGTCAGCCAACCTTCTTGACTTTTCCCATTCAAAGTGTAGGTATTTATCAAGAAAAACATTAAAAACAGCTTAGAAAAACGGTTTAAAATGCTGGCAAAAACCAGCAGACAGAAAATAACATGATGCCTCAAATCAATCCCACTGTTCCCTTACAATAAACTATTGTTATTGTGGCAAACAGGATTTGCATTATCTTTGCTACACAACCATCAAACAAACACATAAAAATGCACTCTCTCGTGTTCACGCTCACAGACGCGCACGCACACACACACACACACACACCTGAGTCGCGGAAGGCTGGAACATAACCGTGCAAAATATGACGATGGTGGAGAAAACAGGCGAGTGTTGTTTCGGCCCTGATCTGCTATGAGCACTACATTCACATCAGGTGTGCCGGTCGGAACACCATGTACCATTCAAAAACCGTGAAAACAGCAATAGCCAAAAGCACATTATGAACTTGAGGTGACACGTTAATCTGCAGTGAGTGACAATCCGCAAATTGCGGCCATTAAGCAGTGCACGCATACATCAATGCAAATGGCCGTAAAACATCGGTTGGCAACCTCCGTGAATTTATATCTTAAAGTGATTCACATAAACTGAGTGGGCACATTAACACGGTACAATAATAATAGGCTACTGCGGCTACTTGAATCATGACTCGGACGCTCCGACAACTCGGAGAGCAATAAAAGTGAACTTCCATGCAGAGGCTCTGGCTGACTGCCCCTCAATGACAAATACTGGATCTGATTGGCCAAATGCCCGTCAAAGCTCACATGATAGGAGTTACCATCCGTCAATCATAGTTACTCACTTTGGTCACTGCACTTCCTTAATAGGTCCATGCTCCACACACGCACACACACACACACACACACACACACACACACACACACACACACACACACACACACACACACACACACACACACACACACACACACACACACACACACACACACACACACTGTGCTGGCCATCATACCCCCCCCCCACATTTCCACACAATCATTGCTGGGATCAGTGCCTAACTTATGGGTTTACACAAACAACTTTAAACAACATGGATTAACATTGCCTTGTATCCGTAAACTCCACTCCGCTACAGTCTAAAGAGGCACAACGGCAGGGTGTCAAGTAAGGTTGTTCGGAGGGGGATCCAGATGGGCTTGCCAAAATCAATCTGAAAGGGTGAAAACTTATTTTGTTAAATGACTTGTCCACCTGGGAGATTCGTATGGGCTCTGTCTCCAAACATCTGTTAAGCGCTCTGTAGCAAGCATATAGAGACACAAGTGATGACCTTTGTTTAGCTCGAAAAGTTGATAAGACAGGTGATATTGTTACGCTGATATTTGTCTTTTGTCTTATATTAAGGGATTTTTTTAAGGAGGAATGTGATGTCCATTTTCAATTTTTATCTTTTGTTTAAATTACAATTATCTAAATGTATATCTGACTATGGACCACGATGGAGAGAAAGACAATGACATGTTAACTTGAACAAATACTTGAAGCTAACGTAGCATGAACCTAGAGACCTGAATAGGTATGAACACTTAATGATACACTCTCTGATTTTTAGTGAAATAACCAGGATTTCCTCTCACAGTTCAAAGTAGAATGTAAGAACTTGGGGACAAGTTGGGGGAGAGAGGGGTGCTATGCAGTGCTCTCATAAAAATGGGGTGTGCCTTTAAGGTTGCCATAGGCATTTGAGCATGAAATGGTATTAGCCCATTATTGTTGGCAGAGGATTTTGTTCTGATCAAAACCACTTTGATCCTTATGAATAACTTTGGATAGTCACCGGGCTTAGCAGCAGTCACACATCAATTAATGAATAGTTAAGAAGTCAAAATACTTCAATCCAGAAATGAACTACATTTTAAACAAACTTTTTTTCTTTGTGATGTCTGTTGCTTGTTTAACAGATTAATGTCCGTGCATACTGCAACTATGAAGAGCTCTCTCTGTGTGAGCGCAGGTGTGAGCAAACACACACACACGATTAAATGGATTTCTGTGGATGTTTAAATGTTACGGAAAGTCTGCCACATTATGCAGTTTAACACTCATGTGATCCTTTTGCTCTTATCTGGCACAGACACAAAGCGCAGCCAAGCTCTGCCACCTGGTCTGGTTTGAAGGTAGGCTTTTTTTTTTTCAATCCTGTAATAAATGTCAACAGGACAGCTGCTCAACTCTGCAAAGTTACCATGACAACAGGGGCACTTGACAGCAACCGTGTTACAATGGGATGTTGCGCTGTGACATAAATGATCTTGAGCCGTCAGTGGCAGACAGGTGGACAGCTGGCTACGGAGATGTATGCGAGGTACACAAGGAACAAATACATTTAAGGATAGGAGAGGTAGCGAAGAATGACGAGTAGGTTGTTCGCAGATAATGGTAAAGAACGGTCATAATACAGTATGGAAAAAGAGAAAAAAGAAATGCATTGACAAACAAAAATAAAAAAAATAAAATACGCAGTTTTTAGGTGTTTAAAAGACCAACTTCAGCAATCAATTACTGGAAGATTAAACAGAGAAAATAAAGAGGGACGTAAGAGATAGAAAGTGAGAGATGGCCGGTTGTACTATCTGCGGGCATCATTTTCAAGGCAACAAAAGGACATAGCAGGCAGAAGGGAACTGAATCCTGGTCCGTTTGTCTCCTCAAATGGCCTCTAGGGACTGTGTGAAATGGCCCTTTTCTTCTTGGGTCCTTTTCAGCGCTAAACCCCATCTACATGACAAACAGTGTCACTTTGAAGCTGCTTGTGTCATCTCTGCCTATCTGTCACTCATTCGTGACCTTTTGCTCCCGCCTCTCATCTTTCTTTCTTCTTTTTTTCTTTCCACACAGTAATTCACTTCTTTTTTTTCTGTCAGCGCCTCCCTTTCACCCTCTATCTTTTTCCATTCATCTTTGATATCTGCCTGGGTGCTCAAAACAAGTCTTTGGGATCTGAGGAAAATGGCAAGGACATTTGGGAAGCTCTGGCCATGTTGTACATTGTTCGAGCCGAGGTGTATACTAATTAAACAGAAAGCCCCCTAACAGTTAAGACGTGAAAGTAAGCAATCAAGTCAGGTAAATAATGAGGCCAATCAGTATCAACAACTTTTCCTTGTTTGGAAAAGTACAGTCATAGCAGCGAAAACCTTGGCATTCAGTTGAGTCTCAGGTATTATGTACAGTATGACATACACTAGTATTCAAATCACCTGTTGTATTGATGTTTGTTTTTCCTTCAGTAATGGCTATTTGGAATAATTTGTTCTGTGTACAAAACATTACTTTTACTTTTGTACTCTCCCTTTCATACAAAGCATGTATTTGTAGAGAGGACTTTTTACAACCTAAAAGCATGAAAGACCGTTAAAAAATACAGTGTAGTCCTTTCAGTCATCAGATCGTACTGAATAAAGCTTTTTGTTGCAGGTTGACTCCAAACTTTTGAATAGAGTGTAAGGATGAATAGAATAACGATTCACTGGCACCCATATGACCACGACCACTATATTTTTTTTACATGCTGAAAACTGGCGCACGTGTTGCATGTTTGTGTTAATGTGTAAACAAAAGTACACCGGAGCACATTCAACTTCATTTGTAATCAGAGAGCAAACGGTCTTCCTTACCTGGTTGAAGTGTTCCAACCTCTCCTTGACCTCGGCCAGTGTGGGGTTGGGGCTGCGAACTTTGACCTCTGGGTTTTGCCTCTGGGCGTGCAGACCATTCCCTACAACTCTGCCAGTATAGCTGGGAGAAAAAGAAAAAAGACAGTCTGGAATCTGGAAAGAAAACTGTAGAACAATTTGTGTCAAATATACAGGCTGTTAAATCAGTTAGTCCTAGTAACACTGCCAAGAAATGGCTGAGTGTCAAAACGGCAGCCATATTCTGATGTTATTTTTGCTTTATTGTGACTGTTAACGCGCAGTACTGTATGCATGTTTTATTGTGGGATTCTTTTGTTGTTCATCTTTTATTGCTTTGTGTAACAATTCATATTACATCAAGCGCCACAATGGAAATAAATAGGTTATTGGACTGAGTTATGCTTGAACAACAAACTGAGATGTTATTTTACTTTCATAGTCAAATAAACCAAACCAAGTAAAAACCAAACGGGTCACATTCATCTTGGAGTCCATCAATTTCTGTATCTAGAAGTCTGCCAAGTGTACCACAGCACTTCAACATAAACTAAAACCCATTAGGCCCTCATTTGTCAAAGAGGAAAAACAGAGCGTGTAGCACGGAAAATATTAAAGACTCCATTAAGTGAGATGTTTTGCATCAACATTGATTCAAATGTGGTCAAAAATTACTGAGTGCTGATTTTATGTCCCTCTGAGATTGAAACCATTGTAAATGAAAATATGATTTAGCCTTGTAAAAAATTTAGAGACATTGTGAGCAAGTTATGCTCGGTGGGCCTGCAGCTCGGTAGAGATTTAAGCTTTCGATTTTGTCAGAGCTGTTGTTGAGCTGATGTGAGGGAGGCTAACATTTCTAGCAGATGCCTAACATTAAGGCGAAGTGCTTTCAAATTGTGTAAAATAGCCACAAATGTTGTTTTATCTGAATTATTTCAACAGACAAAACCAAAGTTTGGGCTTCAGACTTAATTGATTTGACATGTAAAGTGTTTCAGGAAGAAAATGGTGCATAAATGAACCGTGGAATGCATAGCATTGCAGTTTTTGTTCTAAACAGGCGTTTGATGATATAGTACAGGCAAGTGTACCTTTGTGTTGAGCGACTAGAGGGGTTGTGTTAGAAGAAAAGTCCAGCTAGGGAAATTCAGTAAAGGAGCAATGCACACCTTTTCTAATTTAGTTCTTGTAGAGCATCAGGTATTATTTATTTCAACGGTTCCCTCCGATAAAGGTCATTGTTGAATAGTTGGAAATAGCAGGCCTTCAATATAGCCTTACGTACATACAGTCATATGAAAAAGTCTGGGAACCCCTCTCAGCCGGCATTATAATTGACTCTGCTTTCACAAAAAAAAATATAAAAGTGGTATGTCTTTCATTTACCAGGAACAGCTAAGTACTGGGATGTTTTCCAAACAAAGATTTTTTGAAAAGCAGTATTTGGTTGTATGAAATAAAATAAAATGTGAAAAACTGGCTGTGCAAAAATATAGGAACCCTTGTGGTTTTGTTGATTTTAATGCCTGTAACAGCATGTAAAACTGATGACTTTAAACACAAATTTGGTTGGATTATGTTGTTAAGCCTTGTACCTCATAGAAATGTTTGTTTAATCATGAGAAAATGTATTTTAGGTGCCTAAATGCAAGTTGCACTTCTCTTTGACTCTCTGCTGAAGTGAGACAGAATGGGATCATCAAAACAGCTCCCAAAAGATCTGAAAAACAAAGATTGTTCATTGTCATGGTTTAGGGGAAGGCTACAAGAAGCTTTCCCAAAGGTTTCAATTGTCAATTTCGACTGTAGGGAACGTTGTCAGGAAATGGAAGGACACAGGCATAGTTGCAGTTAAACCCAGGCATGGCAGACCAAGAAAAAAACAGGAGCGACATAGGTGGTCTTTGGAGGTGATCTGTGGGTTGTGTGCAACCATTCTCACAATCCGCCGCATATGCCGCTCTTGTACTTTTCTTTGTCTGCTAGACCTGGGTTTAACTGCAACTGTGCCTGTGTCCTTCCATTCCCTGACAACGTTCCTTACAGTAGAAATTGACAAATGAAACCTTTGGGAAAGCTTATTATAGCCTTCCGCTAAACCATGACAATGAATTATCTTTGTTTTTCAGATCTTTTGGGAGCTGTTTTGATGATCGCATTCTGTCTCACTTCTGCAGAGAGTCAAAGAGAAGTGGAACTTGCATTTAGGCACCTAAAATACCTTTTATCATGATTAAACAGACCTTTATATGAGGTTCAAGGCTTAACAACATAATCCAACCAATTTTGTGTTTTAAGTCATCAGTTTTACATGCTGTTACAGGCATTAAAATCAACAAAACCACAAGGGTTCCTATATTTTTGCACAGCCAGTTTTTCACATTTTATTTAATTTCATAAAACTAAATACTGCTTTTCAAAAAATCTTTGTTTGGAAAACATCCCAGTAGTTAGCTGTTCCTGGTAAATGAAAGACATACCACTTCTATCTTTTTTGTGTGAAAGCAGAGACAATTATAATGCCGGCTGAGAGGGGTTCCCAAACTTTTTAATATGACTGTATACTTTATTTTTTCCCCACAGCCATTATACTGTTATCAAAATGAGTTTGACAATTATATATTGATGGTAATCTCCCGCGTAGAGGGAATTTATTGGCATTGGAAGGGACTCACTTGCATCAAATCGATTGATGCTTCCACAGGCAAAACGAGGCTAATAAAGGGGTTATGGATTGTGTAAGTCAATGTGTTGGTAATGGTATGGATGCGTTTATGGGGACATGTTTTTTTTTCATGCACACACATGTGTGCATGTGAATATGAGAGGAGGCAATCATAAAAGTGCTGGAAAATTGGAAAATCTCGGCCTGTGATCTCTAATAAGCAATGTCCCGATCAGATCTGTGCTCCTTAGATTTGCTGAAAAGGCACTTTTCGGATCGGCCCATAAAGATGCAATTTCTCGCTTAACCCTTTGGCCGCTATACACATTTCTTTACATCCCTATCTTGTTTATTTCCTTCAAGTGCTGGTTTCACTGGGTATTTGCAAAGTGGTTCACCACCTTACCCCTCCCCCGGCCTCTGACATACACACACACACACACACACACACACACACACACACACACACACACACACACACACACACACACACACACACACTTAACTGAAACTTTTAATTGCTAGCGGCTCTAAATCCTCTGATCTGAGGATGGAGACAATCGGTAGTTCTTGGACTTTCAACTTCCCCCTTTTGACATAAATGATAAACTTAATAATCAAACAGCTCACAAACCAGTTGTCAGAGGTGGGGGCCTGTGTGTTTGGGAGCGTTTGTCTGTCACCAGACTTGTTGGCTTGGGATGACAGTGTTGCCGCGGAAATGAGTTCATCAGATGGGAAGCCAGTGAAAGAGAACTGTCAGGGTGAGTTTGGCAGTTATGTTATGTAGGGATGTGGCAACTTGACACATCAGAAAGGGCAATTAATGTGGCAAATTTCTGGAGAGTTCCGGAGCAGTTGAAAAGATTGCTGCCATTAGCAAAAATGGTTCAGAATAGTTTTTTTTATCACAATGAGTCAAGTCTGACTCTGTACTCTGTGTGGCTAATAAATGAACACCAGCTTTCTGCAATCCACTGTCCATGCTCTCCTCTGGTCGTCTCCAATGTTCAACTTCAGCAAACATTCAAGATGACTATCTTCACATGATGGCTTCTGACTCATGGAATTGACTCATCTCCCTCTGAATGTCCAATTGATGCACTTTCCCAAAAGGCAGCTTTGTTTGTTAGTGTCTTGCCTGGAGCACAGGCTAGTTGGGACTTCCACTCCCTGAAGCTGACCCTAAAGGCCTTTGAGGGGCCTGCAGGAATGCGTGTGGGTTTGTAAGGCAGAAAAACAGAACTCAAATATTCAGCTTTCAAGTTGTACCGATGGAAAGCAAAAGGGGCATTTGAGTGTAATCATGTGTCTGCGCGAGGAGACATTGTTTATAGCATATAAACAAAGCTACGTTACAACAATACATAATACAATTTCAAACATTTGATGAAAGGTAAAATGAAGGTTTGTTGAAAGCCAGGGTGAAGGGGCATCTAGCAGATTGGCCCCAGGTTAAGTCAATTCTGATTGTTCTTTATCTGTGCACAGTTCTTGACGGATCACCGGTGTCTGGCTGGAAGTGTTAATGAACCCACAACACTCAGCAGGGATTCAAATAGAAAATGTGGAATCACCAGTTATATTGATGCTTTTTCTTCTTTCCTTCAATAATGGTTATCTAAGCTTAGATAATAGCCGTCTAATTCAGACACCACACAAAGTATTATCATTTTAAATTGTTTTGGCCCAAATGAAGCGTAATTGAATGATTCAAACTTTTAATTAGTCAGTGTCCCTAGTGTTGCATGACAGGGGAGAATACTGTTACCATTTCTACAACAATTCCTTTCGATTTGAAATTTGTTGCAGTGTACTCAGTGGTTGGATTGACCAAAAATACAAAAAAAATGTTTTTTTAAAACAGTAATTTCTACAATTTAGAGGGATGAATTAACATTTTGTGGCAAGCAATTCCTGATTTTTGAATGTTAGCGTATGTGTGTGTGTGTGTGTGTGTGTGTGTGTGTGTGTGTGTGTGTGTGTGTGTGTGTGTTTGTGTGTGTCTCTTTAACTGCATAAAGCTCTATTTTCAGTGAGCCTTAAAATATGACCTATAGGCAGCCTAAAATGAACATACAACAAGTAGGCCTGGTTGGGTTCTAATTGCTTCATTCTTACTGCAGGCTGCCTTCAGAGACCTTTGCTAGGATAGCGATAGTTAATGAGATTATCCACTACACTATCTGCCAGGGGGAAATGCTTGTGCATCATCTCTGAGATGATTAAAGGCGGTTTTGTTGATGTATTTTTGACGGGTTACAACATTCTAATCAGGATTAAAATGAACTGCGAGGTTACATGCTGTGCTTCAGGCTTGACATTTTGTGCCAGGAATATTAAGTGGGTGCACTGTTTATCTAGATCTTTGCTCCAGTAATTGCAATCAATAAGCATTTTGTACGTGCTCCAAAGCAGGGCATTTCATGAAATCCTCCAGTATTTCAGATCGATGTCATAATGCGGTGTAGCAAGGATACTAAAATTGAATAATATATAAAAAGAAAACTGAACAATTGCTGTTAGAATCATTCTAGGCACTAATATTCTAGGCACTAATATGTTTTCCCGTTGCAGCATGTAAAGATTGAACTATAAAGGTCCTATATAAATGTAGGATTGTGAAGGTATGATGTGCAAATAGTAAACTATCACAAAACTAGTATTCCAATTAGAACCCCACTAGCCTCACGTTGTTTTCTGTCAACGTGATACTAGAACATTCTGTGAGTGTGTGTGTTTGTGTGTGCACACATCTGTCAGCAAGGTGTCATTGAAGTTGAAGAGCATGACATTTAAATAACGTGTCGGGCCATCTGTACCAAGTGACAACTTTATTTACTATTCATTTTAATTTTGCCTCGAAAAATACAGGGTTGATTTCTATCTTTTTTTTGTTTTAATCATTGGAGTAAAGCTTATTCTGCCTAATCTAAAACATGTAACATGTTTGCCTTGTCAGCGGTCACATTTTCTTCTCTGTAATTTGAGTTAGATGATGGATTCCTCTTGACACAAACATCTGGCTGAATCAGAGCAAACTGAGGAGGTGAAGAGTGTCAGTGAGTCATGATCGGGAAGATATCTGATGTGTGTGTGTGTGTGTGTGTGTGTGTGTGTGTGTTTGTATTTGTGTGGCTGTGGGTGGTATTATATGAGCTGGTGGTAGTGCTGTCAGTGTAGCGGGGGGAAAAGCAAATTGTTGGTTCATCATGATTAATAAAGCCTCTTACCATCCTCCCGGCTGTTGTGGGCAAACAAGATTGAACTTGTGTAGAGTCTTATGATTAATACATAACTAGCCACGTCAGCTGTAGTATTTGTTTTTGTAGTCACGTGTTTTTTTTTTTTTTGCTGCTTCTCCTAAAGATTACCACTATCACACACTGTCAAGTAATCTGAATCCCTAACTGCTCCTCACCACCTCTGGAAGAAAGCCATCTTTCACTCATACAGCAAACAAAGCAACAAATAAGAATACACTTCATTAAAGAGGTACCACTTAGTTGAGTAGCAATACAAGAGCTTTACAAAGTGTAGACATGGGAATCTAACCTACGGAGATGAATTTAAAAATATTTTCTCAAGCCAATACTATATACTATGCTACCAACATGATAAAGTCCTGTGTACCTTTCTCAAGCTTTCTAGTACCATAATACGGGTATTGTCTGAAGTGTGAGTTTGATATATCCATTAAGTGACAAAAATAGGATTGAAATGTATACACCTCAGCATTACACTAAGTCCATGACATAGCAGAAATATTTTTTTTTAGATTTCTTTATTTAAAAGGGACAGCGCACATTAATAAACATGAGCACCAAAGTTCAACATGTAAATGTGCCAGATTTAGCCATAGAGGCTAATTTTCACCTGTAGTCCCTTAGCAATATAGCATTACAAATGTCTCTTCCTGGATCTGAAGTCACGAGTGAGGCCAGCAGTAGTGAGAGCATGGGGAGGGGTTGAGAAGATGTTTTTTTAGCCAGCTAACTTTACAAGCAAGTGCTTAGGACATGTTGAAATAGCTCGGTTTTGTTCTAAAAGGCCAAACTGTTCTCACACAGTGTGAGCTTAGCAGCCAGAGTCGCTGCTGTACTAACACTGAGCACATGAACGGGCAACTGGTCAAAAGCCACTTTACAAACATTTAATCAACATGAAATATGTGCACATGCTGTCCCCCTGTACGGTAAACACGGACATGTGCAAACACAATTGTTTCGTAAGCCCGTTTCCTCGTAATGCAATGTTAGCACCCACACACACACAGCAAAGACGTACCACAAAACCCTTGTGGTAGGTCTGAGTTTATCATAGGTTCCCAACGATAAACACATTGAAAATAAACATTTCAAACATCACACAATTTATACAAAACCAAGCACTGGCAAACTCTTTGGCTGCTCTTTATAATGGGGCTCATGGTAGTATTGGTGCTGTTTCAAAGACAACTTTTATGAGAGAGGGAAATAGTCAGATCATAAAAAATTAGCAAAGAGAAATAGCAAGCAATTCAGGATGGGTCATCTGCTGGGCATGCGAGCTCATACAGTGTGCTATTCTTTCTGTGCTCTACCCCCTCACCAGGACCAATTTCTATGCATTCTCAAACCGATCTCAGTATGTCTTCAGTTCAAGTCAACTGTCTTCTTCCACTTGATTTCTCTGCCCAGTACCACAAACATTCACTTCCGGCTTTTCTCTCTCTTTGTTCTTGTTGCCGTCTTTTTGTAACGCAGCTGGTAACCACATGAACATGCCAAACTCCACTGGTAGATGCCGCAGTCACTTTGGAAGTCCCAACAGTAGCCTATTTGGGTCTAGCAGTCTTGGGTTTATTTTTACTGCTGTTTTTAAAGGCTCTGTGTTTTTTCTCCCTCTTTATCTTGCCTCCCCGTCCTGTATTTTGACCTCACCTCTTCGTTGTTCCTGAGAGGTTGGAGATTTAGAAAAATGAAACAGTTCTAAAGGCCAGTCTTGTCTCAGTACACTGTGGATCATATGGCTGATGAAGTTAGCCCAAGTAACAAATGCAATAAAAAACAAATAATAGCTGATCAACTGCTAGCCTTTTTTAGACTTTGATTTCTGGCCTCCACTGCTGAAAGTAGAATTTTTTTGACTGTAGTTCTAAGCATGGGACTTGCTCAAATTATTAGTCAATATTTTCTATAGCTCCCAGTTAATCTCTATAAGAGCTGAGTCAAGGGTGCCATGTGATTGGAGACCTGGCTGTCAGCACAGAGGGTCCTCTCTGTCACGCTTCTTTGCAGCCTGGCAAGCTTCTGTATTGAGTGATGAGTCAGACATGTAGGGTTGAGTCGGGGGGGGGGGGGGGGGGGGATGGGGGTCAGAAATATAAAGCAGAGCAGTCATGTTGGCAACTCTGCAACAAGATCAAAAAACCCCAGTCAGCTGCAGGACCCAGCAAATCTCAACGCTCTTGTTTTGAAGTTTAAAGCTCGAATTTTTTTTTTTGATGATTTCATCCCGACTAGCTGCTCCTTGTGCTTTGAAATGTCTCTGCGTGACTAATCATGGGATGGTTTTGGAAACTTATTTTGCCTACAAAATTACTCATCCCGAATACTGATGTCAAAAAATTGCCTTCAACTTACAGTATGTTACTCAGAGCAGTGGTTCCCCCAACATTTTTTACCTTAAAGAGGACCTATGATGCTTTTTGACTTTTATGACCTATAAACGTTGTTATGATGATTCATAGTCATGCTTTACCATACTAAATGATCAAATAATGACTTACATGCATTTCGACATATTCCCTGCTGACCGTCTGGGGTGTCTGTGCAGAGCACTAGACACTATTCTAGCCAGTCGAGAAGTCACGTGTTCAAAGCGGTTTGACGCTTTGTAATATCGTGACGTCGCATGTAACTTGGTGTCGTCACCACGCGGATGTTTCCATGTATAGCAATGCTGTCACTTCCCTGTTCGCGTCTGCCTCGCGCCCTTATAGGTCCATGCTCGCGCTTCCCCCACTGAAAGTGTTCCGGAAGGAAGGTAACCAATCACAACGGAGTGGGGTTTGCAGGAGGGGGGGGGGGTAGCGGAGATGGCCGAAGCACAGGCGGAGGGAGCGGAGATGGCCGAAGCACACACACTCAAGTGTTGACAGGACGTGCTGGACCGCCAAAATAAGAGAAAGAGCTTAACGAAAATCTACATAGCTTTTTGTGATGTGATTCGTGTCAGGTTGCTCTATAGCAGTGTAAAACAAGAAATTAAGACCAGAAAAGTAGTATAATAGGTCCTCTTTAAAAGAAAGGAATGTCAACTTTAACCATGTTGTGACCAGTTCAAACAGTGCCAGTTTTGGGGGGGTGGAAACCACAACTCTCCTTTCCTGTAAATCTTCTTGTGTTGTGACCTCTTTGGAGGTCTGGGGCTGCTAGGTTTTGAACCAGTGACCTAGAGTTATTGCAAACGTCAAGTCCTTTTACTATTAATGGTGGGGCTCCACGTTCATACAAACAGTCCACAGGCTGTTTTTTGAACTCCAGTTACACTAAATTTTGTCCAGGAACGTTCATGTTCAATGAATCTTTAAAGCTTTTTGTCTTGGACTTCACCTCAGGGCACGGGCACCTGCGCTTAGCCGGCCGTATAACTGTCTGTGTGACGCCATGGACTGGTGAAATATGGCTGTTTATGGGCTGTGTGGTTGGGTTGGAATTACATACTATACTATGTTGGTCTCAACTGCTTTGCCACTTCTTAAGAGGTCCCAGGGTGATTTTTACCAAGACCTGGCTGGCTTATTGAGCGGTCGCAACTGTAACAGCTATATGGTTGAAGGCCCAATGGCTCGAATTACTCATGGCTATTACGCACTGAAAAACCTGTCCTCTACAGTGCAATAAAAGGTGTTACTGCATGTATGAATGGCTCCCTTCTTGCCATGTGTTTGTTTTCCTATATCATTTTTTGCTATCAAATAAATGTACCCGGCTTTTTTATTGGGTCAGGTCAAGTATACAATACATTTTTCGCATCATTCCCTGTTTCCAATTGGCCAATCACTCTCCTTGACAGGGTACTCCTGGGGGGAATCTAGCTTTCATACACAATAATTTAATTTAGATTTGCTTTCATTTTTATCATGTATATTTTTTCTCTTTCTTGTATTTGTTTGCAGTAACCAGAGGTCCATGTAGCAAGGCGTAGCAGCCCATCCATGCTTGCGTCTGTGTTTGTTTGTGTAATCAGCGTTGTAGCAGTTGACTGGACGCGCCTTATCAGATTGTTGGGTGGATGGAGATGAAAGCTGACCCCAGCTGGAACTCTCTTTAGAAACGGAATTTACAAAATCCTTAGTGCCAAATTAAAATTAAAAGTCTGAATTTTGATTGAGACATAGTGCTCTCACTCTGCATATTTTTAAGCAGACGTTGTTGTCTACACAGTGTGCACTGGTGACAAAAAGTTACGCTTACAATTTATGGATACATAAAACCTAAACTTTTGAGTATTTGCTTTGAGTATTTGTGGTTGCAAAAAAAGCCAAGTTGCAGGCAACTAGGGTGAGTATGCCGTCTATTCTAGGTCACTGTGACCTGGGCCAGTCCTAGGGAGCGTCAGAGAGCAGGAATAGCGCCTGAGCATGGAGGGAGGGCAGTGAGTTTACCAGATTGGAAAATGATCTCCGACTAGATACAGTGTGATTCACTAAGCATAGCGCATACACTAACAACGTAATCATATACTGTTATTAACTTGTACCCGGAAGGCGTTTTGATACTTATCATTAGGGCTTTTCCAGCTGTCTATTTCTTTTTCTGTCTGCAGGCTATAGGTGGATGTCTTACGATATCTAGTTTGGCTCATCATTAGCCCATTACAGTCCTACACAGAGCCAAGCATGTTTCATTTCAATGCTACTCCAGGCTAATGAACAGGTATCGATTTATCCAACAATCACAGCAATGAGCAAAGGAGCTGAATTCATTTGGTGTAAGTGACTTGCTCTTGCCAACAAACTGCTCCTGCTGCTCCCTCTCCCTTCCTCACATCCTTTCTCTCTCTCAATCTATCTACAGTCTATTTCATCCCTGTGGCTGTGTAAGCAAGTCTTGACATTAGCAAATCAAGTTGCAACATAGTGTAATCTATTCACTCTGCTTATCTTGGTTTCCTTGCAATTTGTTCCTCATCAAAGTTTTTTTTTTTTTTTTTTTTTTGGGGGGGGTGGGGGTGTCTCAGGACATTGGGTGTCTTATTCTATACAAATTGTAATGCTCCACTGAGGCAAATTGCTATTCAGGATACTGGGCTGTATCAATACAAATTGACTCCCTTAGATAGACTACAAGGAAAAGTACCTTCAAGCTTTAGTTGCAGGACTGATAGGGGAGCGGAACATGCATCCACAATGCCCTCGTGTGGCCAATGTTGCATACTGAAAGCGGATACTATCTACTGTTTGGGGCATCATGACATTCTGAGCTTGAATTTTTAGAGTGAGCTGAGAGACTGACAAGGAATTAAGGCAAATATGTGTTTAACAGTATTAGTTAACTTAAAAGTATTTTTTTAAGTGCAAGAGATGGCTCACACAGAGCTTAGAGCAAGTTATGATAAACCAATTGATTAAACCAATGACATAGCCATTTAAAAAAAGTTTGGACACCCCTGTGTCCAAACTTTTTTCACTGAGGGCCACATACAGAAAAATCTACGAAGGGCCGGGCCACTTTGCAAAAATAACACATTTATCAGGACAGTTAGCTGCTCTAATGTTTAGTTTCATAGTGTCTTTGTAAATTGTAATCCTTCTTCACGGCAACACTTTCCTTGCAACTTAAACAGACACATTTCCCCTCAGAGCCGGCCCAAGCCTTCATGGGGCCCTAAGCAGAATTTGATTAGGGGGGCCCTTCTCCAATGTTAGGGCTGACCAAATTATTGACTGTTGTTAGATGCCATTCAGACACCCAGAGTT
Source organism: Hyperoplus lanceolatus (assembly GCA_026929865.2). Taxonomy (NCBI): domain Eukaryota; kingdom Metazoa; phylum Chordata; class Actinopteri; order Uranoscopiformes; family Ammodytidae; genus Hyperoplus; species Hyperoplus lanceolatus. The sequence goes on from CM049406.2 coordinate 21,070,685, forward strand.
TTTTCTGCTATTGCCTCCAATGTCCAGCTGAGTGAAAATAGTAGCCAGCCGAGACCCCGACCCTCCTAGGGAGGTCCGGGGGTATGCCCCCCCGTGTGATTTTTTTTAACTTTTTAAAGTGAAATGCATGAATCTGGTGCACTTTGAGAGGAAAATTAAGAGGCTTAATCTGAAGAATTTTGTATGAAAAAATTATTTGGAGACACTGTGTCAGATGAATTAGAAGCTATTGAAAAAGGACACATGGATTTAAAAAAATAATAATAATAAAAAAAAGGGCCATATTACATTATAATTTCAAAATCGGCCGCGGGCCAATAAAAAGCGCCGTAGTGTGGACACCCCTGGCTTAGAGGTAGATCTTTATGATAATTGCCTCAAACAAACTGTCAAAAGAGAACTTGGTCTTTGTCCTCGTGCAAAGGTTGGCAATGTCCACCCTCTGAAAGTGTATTTGACTTTGCATCTATGCTGAAGCTCCATTTCACCAAGTTATGATAAACCAATTGATTAAACCAATGACATAGCCATTTATACCTTTAAATGGAGGAAAGCACTCTCCACATCTACAAATCAATGTGATAATTTGTTAACATGAAAGCTTCACAAATTACAAAACGAAGAAGCTCCAGCTACGTTACTATAGAGATAACAAACGTAAACATAGAATATGCCGTTAGCATAGAAAGCTCTAATAGTCTCTGGTGGCAGTTAAATAGATTACAATTGGAGTTGTGTGTTGGCTTTGAACAGATTCCCAGGCCCGACTGGGTCTGTGACTGGGTGTAACTGCTCCCCACCTCTCTCTGTCGCCTGCCTAGATGGACCAGCAGACGTACTTGCAGGCTGAGTCAACAGACCACACACACTCCTGGGAAAAGACTATGCAGCTCCATTAAATTGGGAGATTGGAAACAAGAACACAAGTATTTTCCGCCTTGACCTCACACGCAAATCATATGCAGACAAGCATCATTTCTTGACAAAGACAACAGTATTTTGCTGGTACATATGCCTATCCCCAACACACCCCCACGCGCGCGCACGCACACACACACGCGCACGCACACACACACACACACACACACACACACACACACACACACACACACACACACACACACACACACACACACACACACACACACACACACACACACACACACACACACACACACACACACACACACACACACACACACACACACACTCCTTTATACTCCTCACACACATTAATCCATGGGCCACAGCCAAAACATTTCACTTGTCGGTACCATTCAAGGTGGCAACGGTTACATATTATTTTTGAATGATATCTGTAGATCATATTTTGGTATGATAACCCTTCCTGAACAGCAGCTCTATCAGAATAATTAGATGATGAAGTTAATCTCTAGAAGATAAATTGCATTGTAGACACTGGTGAATGTCTTGGTTTAGGCTCATCAAATCAATGATTCTCAATGAGAAAAAGGTCACAAGTTAGAAGAGAATGTGTGATGTTCTGCCTATCTTTGCAACAGTTGTGTCTGTATATTACTACATTTTAACTGTAGACCAAAATGTTTAAAAGCAATATACTGTGGTTGTGCTTTCAACAAGTGTTACAATTTCAAACATCTTACATTCCTTGTGTAAACCAAGTAAGCATCTACTTCAATGACGTTACATCTACAGTAGGTGGCAGCACTAGCCCATTTAACTTCCACAGAGTAACACCAGACAACTCAATGATTTCAAGGCTATAATGTGTATGCATGTATTAGGATAGAAGGGTTATGGGATCAATGTAAGAAAGGGCTACAATTAAGGGAAG
>CM049406.2:22452500-22487500 GCA_026929865.2 Hyperoplus lanceolatus
GAGAAAGAGAGAGAGAGAGAGAGAGCGAGAGATAGAGTCTGTGTGAGTGGAGTATGGAGTTTGCTTCTCTGGTATAAATATTGATGGAATAGGAAATACAGAATGAATAGAAAATTAGCAGCAGTAGGTGAGATTTATAGAAAATTGGACTGGAAATTGAAAATGAAGCTGGATAAAGCCAGTGGACTAAATGAGAAAAACAAGTGGAACATTGAGAACACTCTATAACAATCACCTATTGCGGGGCATTGTGGGGGCATCGACACAGACAGCTCGGACGGAAGGGTACGTGGTGGCTGAGTGTGTGTGTGTAGGGGGGGTGCGCTCACTCCTACGCCTCACCCACGCCCATAGTTCCCATGGGTGCTATTGGCAGATGACGAACCACCTTGAATGGCTGCTATTGAGGGGAATCATCGCGGTCCAGTGCTCACCCACAATCCACCAGGCTCTCCCTGGGTGATGGATGTTGGATGGTGGTGTGAGACAGGGGTTGGGAGGGGGGCTGCATTTTCCAATGTGTCTGGATGGCCTCTGGGCTTTCTAATGTCATCCCGTGCCTTCTCCCTCTCCCATTCCTGTAGCTGATTATTCTGTCTGTCAATCTCTGCTGCTGCCCTGACACCACCTTGACACTGACACCTTTCTCACTTTGTCCCTGCACTGTCTACCGTCGCACGCTTTCTTGATTAAGAGGTGTGCGAGCCTCGAGCGCTGCCTTCGCGTGTCTGCAATGTATAGACCCTACTACCCTTACATGTGCCAGGGTTTGTCAGCCTATAACAAGAAAAATTAAAAATGTAACAGTTTGCTGCCGCATTTACACAAAGAGATTTCAGTATTTCAAAATCAAGGTCACCGGCACCTTGGAGAATTTAACAGTTTTCCGGCCCCTTACTCACTCAATTGTAGGTCATGAGCCTGTACAGTACATCCGTTTAAGTGGCTGGCTAAGCTGTGTGTGCGAGGAGAGAACAAGGTTTATCAACCCTAATTACAAAAACTGTCAGGCTGAAATTAGACATACAAGAATACAAAATACAAAAATTCCATCCAGAAACAGACATTATTGCCATCCATACTAAATCTACTTAATGACATATGGAATTGCTTATTCCATCCCCGCGGCCTCAAAGGAAATATTTAAAAGAAAAATTAGAAAATTGTCTTATAATGATCAAAAAAAATGTTCACAACCTCCCTCTCACTAATTCATGAGTGCTCAATTCTCTGAAGGGGGGAAGAGGGGGCTCGAAGATGCTAAAGTCATTAAAGTCTCCAAGCAAGGGAATGTCAAATCTGGGTCTAATTCAGACTTGTTTCTCTGCCAGAGGATAATGAGTCTTATATACAGCCACCATGTTCCTCCCAACATTAACAAGACAGCATGGCGTGCGCACAGCTACCATGTAGAGAAATTAACATTCCCACTTTGATGACAAACTCACTAAAAAGACTCACTATACACACTGCTATGGTTAAACACTGCAGGACAGATGCAAGAGCAGGAGGACTCCGACAATAATTACCGCTGTACGTGACTCAAACCAACCCTCATACGCAGTCTCTAGTCTATTCATACACTATTATGTATTCCAATCTGATTTTACTGACTCATACACTCTCTGTAATGTAATGTAAAATGCATGCTGCTCCAGTTGCATTTTAAACACCATCAGTCCAATTCCAGTGCAGCTCTCTCGTATGCGCTTTCACCAGACTCTGCTCTGTGCCGTTTGTTTCTTTACATTTCGGCGTGCCATTTTCCCCCTAATAACACTTCAGGAGAGATTTAGAGGTTTATGCGCAGATCCTCCAAAAAGTAGGCCTTGCATACGGAATGAGAGCGTTGACATAGTGGCATAACTCGTACGCTACAGTACGTGCTCTGGGTTCAGATCAAGACGAGGAGCGAGTGTGTTTGAAAACTAAAGAGCTGCGGGGCAAGCTGTTTCATGTTGATACAGACTGTACGAAAGGGGGAAAGAGAGGGAGAAGGTGTGTGTATATATCTGTGTGTAAGTGGGGGGGGTGACACATATTCCTCTGACTTTCTGAATTTACAATTACCCAAGGTTGAACAGTCCTCACAATATTTCTGGCCCATAAACCCCGATGCTCACATTTTGTCTGACAGAGGGCTGCCTGAAGCGTTGTCTACTGTTGATCTGCATCTAAGTGGATCCTACACACACACACACACTCCTGCCATTTGGGAATCTTGCCGGTCCCTGATGCACAAGTCCTCTGGTTTAGAATCCAGCCTGGGAACTTTGTCAAATATCTCCCCTCCTAATATCTCCTATTGCCCTCATTTTTCAACTCTCTCATAATGACTTATATGCCAAATATTCAAACATTGAGCTGATATCTAAAAAGCCAGGGACATAAGAGGGGCCTCAATTCAAACACTATTATCACCCACCTGACATGCAGGCCCTGCACCAGGACCATGGCGGTGACAATTACTGTTCCCCCTGCACCATACTGTTTCATGGCTTGTCTGTGATCACAGTGTTGCATCCTTCCTCCTTGCCACACTAGAATGGGGACAGTTGAAGGGACAGATGGCAGCAGATGGAGAGTCAGAAGTGCCCCTCCAGATATAAGGACTTGGCAAGGAGGAACTTTTTGTCGGGAATCCGGGCATCAAGGAAGCTTAACCTTGTGAACTTCTCTGAGTATGTTTCCGTGTCAGCTTGTGTCTTCCCGTCAATATCCCTGTGTGCTAGTAGTAGTGGGCCAGTCAGAGACGCCAAACAACTGAGCCATGATGATTGGATGAATGTACGGCGATGCCTACTGACCTACCCGTTCACCTAAATGCAATATTGTTTACCATTATTTTGTGTGTCTCTGCACAGGGCACTGATATTTCTAAGCAGCGGTAAAGAGAATGGATGTCTGAGGAAGGCAAATCTGTCCTCGCCATCTGCCTTCCCCATGTGCACAAAATAATTGTCGTAAGCCTCAGCAAGCACACAGATACACATTTACAAACGTTAACAGCAGCACGACCAACCCAAACCGACGTCGAAAAATTAAACCGCCCAACTTTGGCTTTAAAGACTGTATCGGGGTTTGGGTTTTAATGGCTGATCGTTAAAGCAGTTAGAGAGTTAATGACAGGTATTGCTCACATCATCAATGTAGTGGATAGACCGTTGAATCACTGCAGTTACATGCAGGTATTGATGTTTTCTTGGTGGTGATGGGCAGGATCATTCGTTATAGGTGTGGAGCTCCACAATGCTATTGGCACATTCATGAAGAGGAGGTGTAATGAACAGAAAGCGCACCGGCAAATGATTTGGTCAAATGTGGGGAATAGTGTTTGAGCAGGGTGGAATTGTGGGTATTTTTTTTTTACTGCCTCTTACCATTTTTCCAATGTATTAAATCCAGTATGTGTGGTGACTGGTGATTTTATCTGCCTTTTGCCTCTCTGCCTCGTCTCTGTTCGCTGCATCTCTTTCCTTCTCTCTCAATGTCTCTCTGTCCTCTATTCCTTGTCTCTCTCTTTAAAATGAATCGTTTTTGTGTGAGTGTGGTGTGTGTGTGTGTGTGTGTGTGTGTGTGTGTGTGTGTGTGTGTGTGTGTGTGTGTGTGTACGGATTACAGTGGGAGAGCAACAGTTGCTATGGAGATAGAGTAAAGTCCTGCATGTAAAGCAATTCTGTTGATGGAAAGAGAGTGCAGCTTTGGCTTTGCTGTGGCAGCCAGAGTTTTACAGTTCGGTTTGATTTTTCCAAATGTTTTGAAAAAGGAACGAAAAATGCTATGAGATCCCTCAAAACAAAACACAACATAATGGCTCCGGTTTCATATCCCTGTGAAATTTGATCCTCAAGTGAATAACAATGCACTATGCAAATACTGAGGAGTGCAGGCATTAAACCATAAGGCTGTGAATATGCAAGAGTTTACTTATTATAAAAAAATAAAATAAAAAATGTATAAGACCAAAATCACCATTGAATTGTACCAGAACAGGCGATAAATGTATTATTTAGTAACAAATTACAATTGTAGCTTATGATTACATTTTTCAGTGAAAAATGGTGTGAAGGATTCAAATGTGAAATACAGCTACAATATAACAGTTACTTATCAGTAAAAGTTTGTTACTTTGACATTTTATGGGAAAAGACAGATCTAGTATGCGTTAGCCTGGCTCAGGTGCTTTAAGTATGAGGAGCTAGCTATGGCCTTAGCCAGAGGAAGATCATGCCTAGTGGTAACTAGAAGGGTCTTATTTACATGTTGTATGCAGCTAGCTAGCCACTGGTACAGCTGGAGGCTGTCTGAAACCTGCAGTACTCACCGGGGGATAGTTGATGGTTAGCAATTAGCGCCATTATTTTAGGCTTTTTTGCTTGTTAAATGACATTGTGTAATTTTCTACCAATAGCCTCTTTAATGCATATTGGCATTAGGAGGCAGTATCACACTAGACTATCCCACTGCTGTAAATACTGCACTATCTGTGGCTGTTTTAAGAGATAAATTAGCCTTAAAAAAAGCTAGATTTGTGTGAAACAATCTTCACAAAAATTTAATGTTATTGAGAAAACACACAAGGGAGGGAAGTCAGAAAGTGTTAAGAAACGGACTGACAAATGCTTGCTTTTGCATTTAAATCACTTTGATGAAGAACAACGCCAACCCTATCCAATACATTGCACCCATTTCAACTGTTGCTTCCCACCCATATGAATATAAACAGTGCTTTAGCTGAACACATTCCATCAACCTGATTCTCAGTAGTGTCCTTCACCTTGCCCCGGCCTCCTCAAAATCACCACTAGCTGTGCTTTGTGACAGTCTGCATGCATTTACGCTGCCCCATTTCCATTTATATGGACCTAAATAGCATCTTTGCTGATTGTGACAATGTTCCCTGCAGCACATGTGATTAACATGGTAAAGTCAGGGTCTGATAGACTGTGCTGATAGCCTGTGCTGATAGCCCCCTCTGACGAGCCGCATGGCCACGTGTGTAATAGCTCCCTCGCTCAGAGCCCCCCCAACCACACCCCCCAAACTCCACTTAACTCAAATCAATGGGCCCTCCTCCAGCCCAGTCATTTATCTGAGCTATCCGACAGGGCCAGTGGAACAGCCACCGAGGACCTGGCCCCGCGGCCTCGTTACAGCCCACAGAAGCCAGATTTACTGGACTAGCTGGAGTGGCTTTATTCATGGATGGAGAAATGAGAAAAAAAGGATGAAGAGAGCAAGGGTAAACGAGAAAGCACCCTCTTCTTGCTCATTTCCTCCCTCTTCACTAGTGAATCTCACTCTTTTTGTACCTGTCTATACCCTTTTCTCTCCTCCTCTCTGCCAATTCCATCCAATTTCAATCTCCCACTGAACGTTGGGAGAATGCCTCGTCCTATTACATCACTTTTGCTGTTCATCAAAGCGACAGGGTGTGAATTACCATGTCCATGACACCTAAATCATGGCACTACCCCTGGGGCAACATGGAATAGCAGCTACTACATCTGGATCCTCTGGATGAGACAGTCAGCCTCTCGGCGGGCTTGACTTGAGTGAGGTTTTTCTCTGTGTAGTCCAACATTGTTTAGATCCTTCCAAACATGATTCCCATTGCTATATGTTTATCTAGTGGTCTTTTCGGTACATTTCCCTCAACATTATATATCTGACGCTTCTTCTCAATCAACACATTTAAAGACACCATGTTAACTTAATATATCCAATAATTTACAGAATGACATAATTGTTGTAGTAGTGTGTTACTGTGGCAGCGATGAGAGTATTTGGTAAGTAAAACTGTGCATACCTTTGATCCTCCTGGACTCCCTTCGCTGGCTGGCTTTGACACCCGGCTGGACCTCGGCCTCCGCGGACATCCTCCACTGCTGAGTCCTTTGTCCCACTCACAGAGGATCCACCATGGGTTAGCGGCACTCAAGCTAATCCTCCCAATTCCCAGTGCTCGATTCCAGCCCACTCCACTCTTTCTCACGGTCACCCTTCGGTGGAGAAAATCTTGTTCAAATCCATTGTGAGATGTCTGGTACTCTTCAATAACTGAAGATCCAGCATTGATAACTACACTCCATCACTGTTGGCCCATGGTTTTTTCAAGTATTGCTCAACAACACGTGAAAAGATGATTAAATGATGAGCTGGGTGATCCTCTTGAGAGTAGCCTCAGATCAGATTTGACATCTTCTGGAGTGTAACGTAAGTTCTCTTGTGAAGGTCAAGTATCACATGGTCCACTGTTGCTCTTTTCTGAGGGTCCACCTCTTACTTCTGGAGTTATTCACCCCAGGGGAAACTGCAACATTGATTGAATAAAATATTGTTCTTCAGAGTAGGTCAGGAGAGGATATTTTTCTTTGGTTTGGAGCTATTCAGATGCAGGCTGACAGCCCATCACAGACACTTGCTCCGAGCACTGCAAGGCAAGGAGACAGGGATGACAATTAATATTAAGCTGGAGGTGGTTATTAATTAAAATGACAAACACATGCCCCTTGATTGCGCATTACAACATTAATTTCAAATACAAAATGGCAGGCACCAATTTAACAAATCAACAAAGATGTTATTATCTCTTCTGCATCATCAATCCTTAATGACAGTGCAGCAAATGTGCGCTGTTCGTTGCCCACCCTTGAAGGAGACCTGTGATGACGCTCTTGTTGTATGTACTGCTTGTGAGTAAATATGGAACATTAAGGCATGACCGGTGCTTCTGTGCATGCAAAGCAAATTTTCAGAAGATTGATAGTAAATGCTCCCAGCTCAGGCCAACAGCACGAGAGGAGGGGAAGTAGCAGATAGCGGTGAATGACGGCTGTTTCAAAGCAAACTCTGGCGAAAATCTTGGCACAGCCGCCTATGAACTGGTACCCCCCACATTGTGCTTTAATGCCCTTGAATCCTCCACTGCAAACATGGGGGCCGTGCCAAGCTGGCACCGTGGCTGGCACCGCTTCTGTTGGCATGGTGATAGGCCATTGTTGGAGGAAGAGGCCTTGAGCCTACCCTGGCCTAAAAAAGAGCTGAAGCACATCGAGCCCACAATATCCTATGTGACAATTTGTGACATTGTGAGTGTTTGGTGAGAGTGAATGAGAATGTGAGTGGGATTTAGTTGTCATTAATTATATATTTCAAGCATTTTTGCCAGGTAGGTTTATCTCTGTACATGGATCATCCTGAAGCTGTTTCTATTGTAGGAATTAAATATGTGGTTTGTTAGGTACACAAATCTTCTCACTTTTTGGCACAGGTTGAGACAATACTCTGAAGGTGTGTTCAGACTGAAGGTCCTCAAAGAAAATGTCCTTTCTCAAATTCATCAACATTTCTGTACAAACTGCATATCAACTAAACGTGATCAGACAAATTACTGACTTTCAAATATTACAACGTATAAGCTGGCAACGCGCATACCAATAGACTGTGACTGATCTCAGATCTCCCCATACACTAAAGAAGTCTTTCTCTTAATTTAAGTTTCTATGGAAGTATATTCATAAATCATCAGCTCAAGTGCAGTTAAAACAAAAAAAAGCTGAAACCTAGCGTCTTGTGTCTCTGCCTGAATTTGTGTCCCACCCACCTTGCTTCATCACCAGTTGTGTTTGGTAAAATAACAGAGGTCATTTAAATTGTATTTGTGCTACTCAAATCATTTAAACTTGGCAATACCAAAATCAACAGCAATATGTCTTCTGCAGAAACAGCGTCCCTGCTAAATCCGGATAATCCACCAGACCTCAATGTGTACAGTTTTCATTGGAAGTGCTTTCTATTGAGAAAATAGTGCCTGAAAAAGCTATTCAGAGTTGGGATTTTGGATTATCCACAGAACTGGGACACTGTCTCTGGGCAGAGATGTTGCTGTTGAGTGTTGTGTCGTTTTCCAATGTTTTGAGAACCCTGGGTGGAATTCCATTTACCGTCATTGTATTGGTTTCGGTCACATTGCGTTACTTAAGTAAACCCTAGGAAAACAATCTCAATGTCTCTCTAGTACCATTCATGCAAAATGTTCCTGTATGCATGTATGTATAAAACAAATTGATATATGAAATAGTCTCTCTGCCTCCTTCTCCTCTGGCAGACAAGTCCCTCAACTCTCCTATTATTCCAAAATGAACTGTGATGTTAAGCCATTTCTTTGAACAACAGGTAATTGTGGTTGCACCATCTCCACTGGCTCTTCTTGAGCATGGCCTTCTACACTCTGTGTCACCCTTTATGTGTGCATATGAGGCGGATAATGTCACCCAAGCCCATGGCGAATGGGCCGATCTCCCCAGAAGTACGTCTCGGAAGGAGCCTCAGAGTGTCAGTGATGGGAGAGGTATTTTCCATGTCACAAAGAACCTTATCAGAATGTAATTTTCATTACCAACCAAGGAGATATGCCCCATTGTATTAGACGGAAGAGCGATTTAATGAGATGTACGGCTGCTTGTCAAAACCAATGCTATCTAGGTCACCCAGACTCCCCAATCTGCTCTGTGTTTTAACAGCTCCCAGTGTCTCTTATGATTTGGGTCAGAGTTAACAAGCATCACTCGTTTCTCCAGCTACTCTCAACTGCTAGGGGATGTCAAAAGCCCTTGACAAAAGCCACCGTTTATTTATTAATTTGTACATTTTGATGCTACCTCTGTCAAGTGCAAAGGAAAACTTCCTTGAGGGAAGTCATTTTCTTTTCAGCTTGCACTTCTTTATTTCCTTCCATCAACCCGCTGCTGTCTTTGTCTCTGTCTGGTTGTATTTGGCAAATCATCTCTGGGGGTGCTTGTTTGCTCCTTGCGAGTCGGAATATTTACCCTGGGACTGGATTATTGAATAGGAACGTTCATGTTTTGAAATTCAGATGTATGGCAACTCTCTCTTCTTTAAAAATAAGCACATCAATCATGATATTTCAGGAGAGGTGTTTGAGTGTATAGCTTCACAAGGCAACACTAGACCCTCTGGGCAACATGCAGGTACATATATCTTGTCAGGCAGTGTCAGTGTATTGGGATGAGATGTGACTCTTTTTCATGAAGACAAACCATTCTTTATTGGTTGTCTTGATCAGTCCGTCAGAAAGATGCCTCTAACCTTTACTGAGTTAAAGAGCAGGTCAATCAAAACACTCTCAATGTCACTTTGTCAATTGACTTCAAAACTAACAGTGTTCTTCCTGCTTTCAGTCATTGATTGCACATGCAATCAGGAGTTTGCTCAACATGATTATTTATTTGCAATATAATAGAGATTATAATCTAGATCTTTGAGTTATGTTAGAGAGACAAAGCGCTGTAAATTACCAATAATTAGAATGAGTTCTATCTTTCTAGTCGACTCCACAAATTTCAATGATTCATTAAGCGTAATCAGATTTGCAGTCATGAATACAGTCTCATAAATATAATGGGCAATCACTGAGCACACGTTGCTTTTCAAATCAGATCATTCTTGAGATTTTATTTTCAAAAGGCTCCAGCCTCCCAGTAAGTAAAATTTCCTCCTGAGACTGATGTTTAATAGACTGCACAATCAACCTCATATTGTCAGACAAGCCTCCGTGCATCTTGGAAACAAAGGTGGAACAGCCATCTATCACTGGATATGGCCAATTACACCTCCATTCACTGTGGTCCCGACGGAAGGCGCAGTCTGTGCTCTCCAGCTTGCATGTGACTGTGGAGTGGCCCGGACCATCTCCGTCTCTTCCTGGCAAAAGGCTGGCATGGCCCGGGGCTGGTGGAACGTTTGTTCGACAGACCGGACTTGGCACCTCACTCTGGTCATCTTTGTTACAAAATGCCCCCCAGCTTATGGAGTGGGACACGACTGTCACAACCTAGCCCAGCAAGCTCATCTGAATAGCCCCTGCTTTGTTACCTTGTGTCACCTATGGAAACAAAGGCCATCCAACTTCTGTTATATCCTCTCTGTATTGTTGTGAAACGTTTCATCTTTCCAAGGCTGGAATTTTTTCCCTATTCTACATCAGCTTTATCTACACAATCTACAATTAGATCGTCCCATGTGGCCTTACAAGTGGCTAATAGCCCTTGAATCTAAGATATGTTAATTTTCCTTTTTTAAACTAATTAGATTCTTGACTAGCGAGCACTTGACTGGCATATGGGACTCTCCGGCAACGCTGCAATCTATTAACACTTCTGACCATATGATTCAGTGAGTTAATCATCTTATAGTCATGGAAAGCTATAGAGCCAGAGACTGTATTGAGACCAGCTCTTTAGGGCTATACTTAGGCGCAGCAGTGCTTCAAGCCAGTTGCTAACGAGAACACGCTAACATGAGCTAACACGCTGATGTTAAGCGTTATGCTCGGTCTACAATGTTTACCATCTTAGTTAAGGTTGTTAGCCTGCTAGCATTTGCTGTTTAGCATTAAACACAAAGTAGGCTATAGCAAAGGCAGATGGGAATGTCATCTGGTTTTTGTGTCATTAAGGAATGTATCTTACACATTTTTGACAAATTTGACCTGACGTTATTAAAGTTTATCCTGTGGGGAACATGAATATGCACACATCAGTGAAATCCATCTAGTAGTTGTTGACATTTCTCTCAAGACCACGATTCCATACTCATGGTTGTCCTAGAGAAAAACTAATTCAAGTCTGTTTAGGTTTCATTGTCAACAATATGTCTCCAATGGGTATTTCAGTCTGGATCAAATGGGGTGGACTGACAGGCTGACATTATCATTCACAGAGCCACATCTGTAGTATGACTAAAAAGCAAATGATGTTTGGAGCATCAGGGCTACAGGACGGTCTAATGACTATCAGTGACATAACTGAGTAAATCACCAAGATTTCTTTGCGCCAGCCTAAAAGGGAGCATTTACATAAAATGGAAGCAGAAGAAAGTGGGACAACGTCTCTGTAGTAACATAGCGCAGCATACTATAAAAAACTAAAGGATTCCTTTTGATTTTTGCAAGGATTTATTTATTAGGCAAAACTGAAGTATTGTAGCCAAAAAAGAAGAAGGACCTTTCCTTTCTTCTTCTCCTCCTCCTCCTCCCCTGCCTTCCCAGCCTTTCCAGGGGGAACTGTTAGCCTCTGAGTTCAGGCTGTTCAGCCACGGCCCATTAGTTCACCTCATTCTGACAAGATGGAGGGCCTCTGACGATGGAACAGTCAAGTGTGCAAGCGGGCAGGATTGGAGGGGGGTGTATGAAAATACATATACAAAAATATTCAGTTTGGGCTTTTCAAGCGCTCTCATTTACTTTCTGACGGAAAAGAGAGGCCTCATTGCTTCGGGTTGAGGGGCTTCAGCTGGTAAACTAAATAAGCGTTGCCACACAGTTGCTTTGCTGTGCAGATTTATGTCACCAAAGGCCTCCGAGCTGTGCACTCGCTTAGGCGTGGCTCAAGCTAAGCAAAGGGCAGTGAGGAGTTGCCCTCTGAAGTGTTCCTGCATTATCCTTTTTACCAGCTCAGCTGCAGGATAACTGGGCCCAATTTAGATGGAAGAAGAGCGAGAAGAATACTGTGTGTGTGTGTGTGTGTGTGTGTGTGTGTGTGTGTGTGTGTGTGTGTGTGTGTGTGTGTGTGTGTGTGTGTGTGTGTGTGTGTGTGTGTGTGTGTGTGTGTGTGTGTGTGTGTGTGTGTGTGTGTGTGTGTGTGTGTGTGTGTGTGTGTGTGTGTGTGTGTGTGTGTGGTAGAGAGAGGGAGGGGGGCCAGTCTCTTCAAGTCTGAGACATGACATAAATGAACAAACACACTCGCGCAGCGGACGTCTCCAGATGCAAATATTAATGGGGTTTATTTTGATGGTATGCATCTCTTAGGATGCTTCTGCCTCCTTAACAGACATATTCAGGCTAATAAAGTGTCACTATCTCCCTATGGTGAGGGTAAACAATAGCAAGAAAACAAGACGGGGTACATTTCCTCTTCTATTCATCTAAACACAAACAGTGGAATAGCCGGTTTCACAGTCCAGGACTCCTTTCAGAGCAGTTCATTGGTCGATCTCTCTCCAAAACACCTCCTCTAATGTTAGTCTGTCGCTTCCCTGAGGAGTCTTTAATTCACTGTTGATTTGGTCTGCTGTGCTGTGGCCCAGCATCTGAACAGTGTGTTACAACAAGCTATTTACCACGTTCGGTGGGAGAGAACTGGGCAAGCTCCAGAAGGCTTGGACAAACAACCATGGTTTCCTCACAGCCACTCTTTTTCTCTTCCTTTCTTTCTTTCTTTCTTTTTCTTTTTGATTTGCTCCATATTTATTATTTTTAATCTCTACAGCAGTTTCTTTTTGCTCTTTTTCAATTCCACATTTTCCCTCGTTCTCTCTCCCTCCCACTCCTGTTCTCCTCTGCTCTCTTTCTCTTTGTCTGCCTTTCTTCCAATATAATGTCTGTTAGTGAAAAGAGGTTGAGGCTTTTTTTTTATTTTGCTGCCACCCCCACCCCCACCCCCTGCCCTCTTTTGTGAGTTACAAAAGCACGGTGCATACCTTGGTTTGGTCATTATTTCATGGGGAGAGTAATTAACGAGACAATTAGTTTTTTTTTCTCTCCTCACCCTGTGTTCTCTTTGAACTAAATAAATAGCCAAAAGGTGTTCTCCCTAATTGCACATGGGTCATGGATATAATTAAGAAATGCAAGCAGCCTCTTTATGAAACTCGACTGTGAATAACACTGTCCATGCCTGTTTGTTCTGACTGTATTCATGTCTCAAAAAGACACATATTTGATCCTGCAGCATTATGGACGGGCATAGATAAAAGTTGTCATGATCAAAAAACTCAGAGCACAAAAACATTACCTGCAGTATGTGGGACACTGTGGCATTAATGAAGTTGAAGGGAAGCACCAAAACAGCCATTTCAAAGCAGGAACCTTTTTTGATTCTCTACTCGCTGTCACACTGTCTCATCGATGTTGTCCTGATGTGACACACACCACACACACACACGCACGCACGCACACACACACACACACACACACACACACACACACACACACACACACACACACACACACACACACACACACACACACACACACACACACACACACACACACACACACACACACACATTATTCAATGCAAGGTACAACTTTCTTGGCCCTGGCACTGTTGGAAGTTGGTCTGGACTTTTTCTCAGACTGGCAGAAATATACCTGAAAAATACAGGAGCGACACTATACATGTAAAGGAAAGCCAGCATGTCTAATGCTTTCCGCTGTGAAAATAAAGGTGGGCTATTTAGTTTGTTTCCATGTCTTTAACAGTTTTTTGCAGGCAGCTGTAGGAGCCATTCAAGGCACAAGAGTATTTTTTTTCAAATAAGAAAATGCTACAACCTCCCAATTAGTGTTATTTTACAATGGTGTGATTTTGGTTTTGGCAGCTGAACTGTAGATATCGTTTCCACAAAGTCCTTTTTACTTTTTCATCTTTTCTCTTGGGGGCTCCTTTGTTGTAGCTCAATTCCTCTCCCTCTGCAGTAACAGGTATCTCTTAAAGACCTACTTTAAAAGAAGCAAGCACAACTACACATTGGCTACACACACACACACACGAAATCTCACACACAAACTGTCTATTCCCCTGACTACAATGCAGTATGTGCGGGTGTAATTAGTGGATCTCCCACCACACCTCAACGTCTTCCATTAATCTCTCATGAGTGATTAGGGCTGCCGCGACGTATGGTACGGCGGGAGGTGTGAAACTGGGTGTGAAACTGTTGTCATCTCATATGTTATCGCACTCCGGAGACTTCATGGATTAAAAACCCACGCCGGGCACAGTCCATTGGCAGCTAATCATGCCGCTACTGATAAGTGAAATATTCCACTGCCACCCATTACAATGGCAATCGTAAGGTCAAGATCTCACACGGATCGCAGTGTAGCGCAAAACAAGAAGTGCTGCTGTTGCCTCCTCCAAAGAATCTGTTTCTTCACTCGGCTGTGATGTTTTTGTAGAAACCCAAAGCAAGAGGCCGCATGCAAGCCAGACTGAAGCCTTTTGAATATGACACTTGATGGCTGATTAGAGCGCAACATCAGGGTAGCCTCCAACTGTGATGCTCTGATGAGAAGTGATCTAAAGGGTCTCGTCACAAGACGCCATGCGGGCCGCTGTTGCAGCTGTGCCAGATGCTTGCCGCTCAGTGCAACTCCACATCAACATTTTTTTTTGTCTTTTCCCCGCAGGCGCCACTAAAAGAGTTCTCCATTTAATAAATGTTTTTTAAATAAAAGGTAAAGTAAATTACTCAACCTAGGCAATCAAATATCATCAGCCATTAAAGCTGCAGTTGAGAGTTGTTTTACTGTAATATTTGGCAAAACTGTCATAATAGCCATTCAGCTATATGTAGGTGAAGTGGTCTGAAAATATTTTTTTATCACTTTGCTCCCCCCTGCCTCTGTGTGCTGCCCCCTAAAATTGCCACCGCTCATGTTAATTTTGACCAATCAGAGCGATGTCAGATTCTCAGTTCTTATTGGCTGTGGGACCTTGGCAACGACGTTGATGCGTCAGTTGCGTGAGCGTTCACGACCCTAGCAGTCTGACACTAGCCTACTGTTTGGTACTAGGCTACTACGGCGGACATCGAGTAGCAATGTCTTCACAAACGAACCCTCAATTTACCATTCCCAGGATACCAACAACTAACACCGCTAAGACAGCAAAAAAAAACGAGGAAAGACGAATGTTGAAAAGTTAACTGCTGAAAGGGAGACGGAGAGAGCTTGAAAAAAAGTACACCGGCCATGTCTTCTTGCCCTATCACATCAAGACCTCTCCGACCGCGACCTCGTCCCCTTCCTCGTCCCCTTCCTCTGCCCCTAGGCTGCCTGCCGCTGGCCCTATATAGCCCTCGTCCTGTGCTCAGTGTTGCCAACTCAAAGCAATTTTGTCGCTATATTTAGTGACTTTTCAGCCCCCCTGGCGACTTTTTTTTTCAAAACAGCGACAAGCGACAAATCTAGCTTTTTTTCTGGTGTTATTGGTGACTTTTTTCGCCAAAGCAAGTATCACCAGTGGTGGGCCGTCAGAGCCAGCAGGGCCTTCTCTGCTGGCCCTGTCAAAATCAAAATAATATTTTTTTTGTTGTTGTTTAAAATTATATTAATTTGTCTTTAAATGTGTCTGAATTTAATAAAAAAATGTCAGTAGCCTACATTACAAAAATAATAATTTTTTTTGAAATATAGTTATTTTTTGTGAGGCTGAGCAGGATTTCCCAGGCATATCTCATCTAAACGCATCACAGCTATGTGGAGCAGCGGGACCTGCACTAGAAGTATTGCTGGCCTTTCATTGAAGCTGCCGTCTCCTATTGGATAATAACTTTGACTGGCATGTCTCATCAGCCAATCAGATTCTGATGTGTAGTGACAACCCGCCCCAAGGCCCAGCGATATCTCAGCCGCTAGCCCCCCGTGATGTCATCAGCGAAGTTTGAAACTTCGGCGGGGCTATTAGCATTGTGATGATGTGAGTGAACTACTATGGCCATCGCTTTCACACAACCTACTGCTCCCGCTGCCGATCTAGGGTGGAGTAGGAGATACACACACACACACCTCTCCGCTCTGTTACAATTCGTTTGCTATCTTGCCTGGCTGTTACAGCTACTTTTGTTAGGCCTACCAGCACACTTACAATGATTTTAAGCTAACATACATGGTATGTCTGTGATTAAAATGTATGCTCAATATGTACGTATGTAGTTATCATTACTAATGTTTAATCACCTCGGAATCGGACATGGTGTTTGTCTCCTGTCAATGTAACTGAATTCACATGAACGCGCATAGCTGTCGTTCGGAGGGAGGAGCTATAGCAGGTAGAGCGTTGGGAAAACAGCCGTTGGGATCCCAACGGCTGAAACTCTCAACTGAAGCTTTAAGAGGGATTCATTCTACTAGTTGTACTTCCACTTAAAGGTGCTGTAAGCGGAATGGTTCTTTTAGCTAACTTCCTGTCAGTTACTGCAGTTAGAAGTCCCCTCACTCGTCCCTACGTCACCACATTAATGCACTGCGGTCTTCAAGCATCAAGTTATCTAGCATCATCTCAGATCCATAAGTGTGATAAAACATGATAAAAACCTTCAAAACAGACATTGGGAAGGATTGTTACCTGCTCCGCCATTGTAGGCGCATAAACATGCACCCATGTGTCGCTCTGGCGCACACCGGCAGTGAGACCATGAGTGAGACGGGTTTCGGCTTGTAGTGTTCTCTCTTGTGATTGGATATTAATTTCGGGATCCCCGAAAAGTTTATTTGCCGATTACATGCAGAGCAGCTGACTGAGGGATCGGCTTTATGAAACGCGCACATTATGTAAGTGATCACTGTATGAATAAAGAGCGATTTAACGCTTATTTTAACATAAATAAACCGCTTACTTCACCTTTAAGAAAGTCGAGTTGATTGTCACTGAGTCAATCCAGTCAGCTCCCTATAGGGGAGACTCTAGGCTGGATGACTATTCGCTCAAAGTGAGCAACATGCAGCAGACCAGAAGGATCCAAGTTCACTGTTTGGCAACATACAGTGAACTGAAATAGCATGGACATTAAGGCAAAATCTGTATTATGAGATGAGGTTTTGTAGAAAGTCTAAGACTGAGACTTCAAGGTTTCAGTTTATGTTGTGCTAAATGTAAGAAATGGCCGCACTCCTTATCAACGAAGATATAGCATATCAAAAATTGTTTCAATTCTGCAGTATTTTTCCTCCCTGCGTTAGTCGGTCAATAAGCGGGTGAGCAAAACTATCTCATAGAAAATGGATGTGCTGCTTCACATATGTTTTGTGGAATATGGTATGAGGTCTGCCTGGATTAAATTCAGTGGCAATGTGTTTTATTAGGAAATGCTTTTTTTTGTCCCACACACAAGTCATGTTACGCAACTAAAGCGCTGTGGTTAAAATTAGGGCAAAGCCATGGTTTTGGTTAATGAAGTAGACAGGTTGTGTCTTATACTTACGTCATCATGCTTTAGTTGCTACAGGCGGATAATGCTTGACAAATAAGATGTCCTCCTCTGTAAAAATGTTGCAGATATGTTCTATGCATTTTGGTATCCTGCAGAAATGTTCCTTTAAATGTATGTTTTCTTAGTTTATTTATTAAAGAAAAGTATGTCAGGTGCATTAACGTTTCAATAACTACAACTTCTTAGTGTTGTTACTGAAAGATACATTTAATTGTCAAATATGATTAATCTTTCCTGCTCCTTTGTCTTGTTTACCATGTTTGCCACATGAAATTGATGACTGTCACCGATATGCTCAGTTGCCAGTTCATAAAGCTAAAATGTATGCAGTCAGACCTGCCTGCAGATAATCCTATACCTTCACGCAGGTCATAATGTTCAAACTGTTTTTAGAAAGGTGTTGATTCAGCTGTATGGTGATTTTCCAGGCTGCAGTTTCCGGTACAGTTGAATTGCATTGCATTACTCTGACTAGGGGATATTAAACATACCACAGCCTCCAAAATGCCCATAAAATTATATCGACACATCTTTTAAAGAGTTTAATTAAAAAGATGCTTAGGTTGCGCGCGAGTGAACCAACTTTTGCCGTCATTAAATGTACTGTTAACTGAAAATGATTTAAACAGGGGGAATGTGCTGTGCTCAATAATAAAATTAAATAAAACATGAATGAGGGAATAAGAAATAGCATGAGAATTGAGTTTGATAGCCCCTTTCGGCTGAACTAAACATCTCAATTACCTCCGGGGGGGGGGGGGGGGTGAAAAAGCACAGCAGTAAGGATGTGTGGCAGATACAATATTTAAATTGACTGTCAGTGGAAGAAAAAGCCCTGCTTAGCTTATATTTGATTAGATATTTAGCACAACACAAATGCATCTCCGCCTGCATGGTGCTGCCAGACCCGCCACACTATTATAATCATCAGCCACATATGGTGCTGGTAGCCTGGGGTGGTAGCCTGGACCAATGGGAGGAAAGTGGAGGACCTCACTACTCAGAGGTGATGAATGCTCTGCTGCTAATGGAGACTCCCGTAGTGCATCTGTAAAGAGCAGACGAATGGGGAGGAAAGGCTGATAAATTGGGTCACATGAACGTAGCGTTACTGGGTAATGCGGGGAAATAGCGTTGGAGGAGCGCAGTTGGGTGGCTGCCTGCACGTGCCTACAACTAGGGCAGAGCTGCTACCAACTTGACTCCATTGCCTTCCTTTTCCTCTGGCTCCCCTCGCGAGCTGCTGGCATTATTGAAAAGTTACGCTTTTTAATTAGCAAACACGTGCTTATCTTTAGCCCATTTCTTGAAGCCAACACCCAAAACAAATCTCGCAAAAATGAAGAATCGTGCCAACTGGAATACAACCTATGTTTGTTGATGGTTTACTTTGTGACCTTTGTTTTTGGTTGTTGTAACTTACAGTATTTTGCTAAATGGTGGACGTGAACCAATCCTAGGTTGATGCATATTTAGGAAGCCGATATCAGGCCTTACGATGAACACGTGTAAAGGTGGTGGGTTGTAGATAGCTACATTTGACTTGTTATCAGCCAGACAAGTTGTCAAAAGCTTATTCCAGATTCCTCCCTGGCTTAATCACATTAAAAAGGTATGCAGAGTTTTTTTTCCTTTTCTAACATTTATTTCTAATCAAGTGATTTATTCCCTTTACAACCTGAGGAATGCTTTAAAAACTCTTATGATACTATCTAAATAATTTACACCGCAAATTTTGGTTTAAAAGTGGAAATATTTAAGAGCCAAACGTGACAAAACAAAAAGATTTGCATCCTGTGTCCCTGTGTTAACTGTACCTCTGATACATGTGGGGGACAAATTCCCTCCAGGGTCATTTTTGGGGGTCTTTATAATCAAATCCCTTTCCTTTATCCTCCTATTTATGAGTTCAATGTTTTCTATGACTCATCCTTTCACTTTCTGACAAATTCATCTTTTTAACCAATCAAATGGAATATGGGTTGACCTGCTGAGCAATCCCATATACTGTAAAAGCGCTCTTGGGTTGTTAGCATGTGTTTTTTTTTAGTAGCAAGCTATAGCTAAACAACTAGTGATATCAAGGGTCAGAGGTGTGTGGTTAAGGTTTAATTTATTAATTTCTTTCTCATTATCCATCTCCAGATCTACCAGTGCAGGTGCGGGTGGTGATGATAGAGGCCAACAATCCTCTGTTGCTCTGTAGAACTAATTATTCTCCACAGACCTGTGATCTAAAAGCCACTGCCACCTTTTAGCAATCCAATCAACTCCATAAACGATATGACTATTTCCCTCCCATCCACCTGTTCCTAAAAAAAAGGTGTGCCACAGAATCTTCTGAAACCGCTGTTCAACTGTTACTTTAAGACCACATACTATTTAAAAGACTTAACACCAATGGCCCAGTGCTTAAACATCAAATTAGCAGTGATGGTGACATTTAAAATCTCGGAGTCAGTCGAAGATAAATATCAGATGCCAGCTTACATGTAAGGCCAGCATGTGAATATGCCACGTAACATCACGTATCTGGAGTGTGTTCATAGCCCTTGCTGTACTCCTTAAGGCTGCTCTCTTGCTCCAATCTAATTCTGTTCATTTGGGCTTGTGGAAGAGTTTAAATTGTGTGGTATAGGCCGGGCACGGAGGAGTAGGACGATGGGGCAAGGGGGGTCCTTTACCTTGGCGCAGATAAGAAGACAAACTAGATTTAAGGGTCGGATAGATCTTGTCAGCAGCACACGCCGCCTTCTTGGCAAGCGAGGCGATGGCGATATCGAGCAGGTGGGGGTTGGGGGGTTTCTTATACCTCCCAAGATTTACAGTATCTGGAGCTCCACAGCCTCATACGCCAGTAGGTGGATGCGTATTTCATAGCGAGCCAACTGGCGCAACATGAGTTGAGCTGAAGGTCATTGTGACTCATTTCAAAGCTCAGAAGCCGGGCGGCTGGAGACAGAACCTGCTAAATTTCTAGCACACTGTCTAGTTTTAAAAAGTGCAAAGAAGACATGCTTTGTGAGAAAAAAAGGAAGCAGACTGCAGCCCCTGTGCTGTGTGCTAATACTGTACTGCGTCGATTGCAACACACATGTTCAGACCGTACACTGCCAAAGACAATTGAGAGTACAGTCGTACAAGAGAGAGTGGGTATACAGATTGCCGTAGAAACCTGGAGGCATATGGCAGGGCGCCCCATGCCTCCCAGCTAATTGAGTCCTAATGAATCAGTGGTTTGGCATGCTACACGTCCCTTGTTGATGCCTGGTGTCATTGATGCATTGAAGATCCTCTGCTAGCGGAGCAGGCAGTCTGAACGGGGGAGGCAGGGCCGACACTCCTGGCTTCACACTGAACACTTTGCTCCCTCACTCACTCACCACCAGATGTTACAGGCCAAGGCACAAGGATTACTGTGCCATCCAGCTAACACACAATGGAAATAATTGTGTGACAGGCCGGCAATTCACTGACTGCCCCATTTGACTCCTGAAACACTCTCTGTAGTGGCGGGGGTCGCTGCCTGATTGTCAACTCAACAGGGTCAACGCGATAAGGGACATAGCTGTGGGAAAATGCTTGAAGTCAATGGTGCTTATACACATATCTATTGCTGACTAACTGACGCTAAACATTACACAAGCCTTGACTGACATTAGCAAAGAATCATTGACTTAATTGTTTATTATCTTTAAACAAATTTCTTGTGTTTTTTCTGCTTGAACACATACTTTCAATAATCATAATGTAAATGCAACACAATAAGGTTTGATGCTGTTGTAAACAGCAAGATCCCAGTTGCATATTTCTAAATGGATACTGGAAAGAATTTAATGAAGTCATATGTGCAGTGAGATGTGAATGGGCACTGAATGGAGTCTGGATGCATAGCCCCATTGCAATGTGAAAAAAAATTATTCAATTAAATGTGCAAAGGGGGCGCCCTTAGCTCAGTTGGTATGGGCGTTCCCCCCCATGGGCCTCGGGCCACAGCCAGCAGCGGACCCGGGTTCGATTCCAGCCCGCGGTCGTTCTCTGCATGTCACTCCCCTCTCTGCCCCATTTCAACTCTGTCTCTACACTATCAATAAAGCATAAAAATGCAAAAAAAATATCTTACAAAAAAAAATGTGCAAGAGGATATCTTCTATTCTGTGAGAAGTGTATTCAGTTTAAAAAATGTGGGCTTATTTTTGATTTCATTACTGTAAGAGCTTCATCCCAAACATATTGGGAAGGAAATGTTCACTTAACATTTTTCCAATTTAATATTTTTTTTTATACTCCGCAAGGTTATTCAAGTAATAGTTTGACATTTTGGGATATAGTCCAATTTGCTGCCTGGCTGAGGGTTA
This sequence comes from Hyperoplus lanceolatus, assembly GCA_026929865.2. Classification (NCBI taxonomy): domain Eukaryota; kingdom Metazoa; phylum Chordata; class Actinopteri; order Uranoscopiformes; family Ammodytidae; genus Hyperoplus; species Hyperoplus lanceolatus. The sequence continues at coordinate 22,473,878 of CM049406.2, forward strand.
CAGAAGATGACAAGATCTGACAAGATGCTGTTGTCTTTATGCTAAATATGAAGCTGGACCCAGTGGCTGGTAAGTTTAGCGTAGAATCAAGACTGGAAACAAGGGTTACAAGAAATATAGCATGGCTCTGTCCAAAGATAACACAATCTGCCTAACAGGCATAACAGGTTATACATCATTTGTTTTATCTCTGCAAAGGTTATGTGCTGGACTATTCCTTGACACAAACTACAGTGTCTTCAGTGGTTTCTTTGAAAAACCCCAATGTCACAGCAAACTGTTGTTTTTACACTTAGATTTGGCACAAAGATTCCTCTTGTGTAACTCTCTGCAAGAAAGCGAACAAAAAATATTTCCAAAGACTTCAAAGTCTTACTTTGAAGCTTCCCATGGGGGGGATCCCAGTTCCTTTTCTATAGCTATACTCTTACAGCTTGCAGTTTGAGTCTTTGTCTCTGAAACTATTTGGATGCCACAAAACCTCCCGTTGCACTCTCAACTTCAGATGCCCCTGTCATCTTGATTACAGTCGCAACAGTGCGTGTGCATCACTCACTCACTCTTTTCAACTGAGCCGCCTCGGATCAACTCTGACCTGCCTTTTGCCTGGGGTGGCCACATCTTCACTGATGAACACACTAGATGTGATAAGGCCACCAGTAAGATGAAAAAACTCAGACGCAATCGTTCAAGCAAAACTCCTTTTTATTAAAATATTCCAGCCACTCCAAAAGAAATGTGGGTCTAAAGCTGAAACTAGCTACTTTATAGTGACAGCGTAACCCCTGTTTGTTAGATGCATTATGGCAGAGCACTTGGGAAACCTCAAGGGAGTTCAGGTCGAGGTAATGCCACCGTCAGATGAAAGGAAACAACAAATGTGATAATACACCAGGCTTTTTCAGCATACAAAAGGCAAGAGACAACACACTGACTCCGGCGAAGACAACCTCCAAGGATTTTAGGAGTGCAAAAAAACAAACAATCATCCCAAATGTTGTCCCTGCATTGTTGTCATTGTGTTGAGACAACGTGAAAAAAATAAAAACACTTTCACTATTTTACAATAACTGCAGAGGGGGGAAAGGCATTAAGGTCTTAATCGGATAAGATATAGCTCCCATATCCACTGACTCGCTGCTTCTCTCTGTCAGGAGCTAAATTAAGTGTCTTGATTCCACTGGGAGAAGCAACAAAGAAGCCCCGTACTGGAGAAGTTAATGCTCTCTAGCGTTTTGTTCAGCTCCATCTTAAGCCCCCACAACTCACACTGGGACCCAAAGAACTATCTTGGGGATGACAACTGGAAATTGTTCCATGTACGTGTGTGTGCACGTTTGTGCATGTGCACCACATGTGTCCTACAATCGAGCCAGTGAGTGCAGCAGCAGCTTAGGATCTGTTGCAGAACATCCTCTGTAAGGAGATTACGAAAGGCAGTTTGGCAGAAGTCGCCGATGAACTTTGGCACCAAAGTCAAAATGCTAACGCCGACCTTTGCTTGTATTACCGCCAAGCCCCGACGTAAACAAGACGCATGGCCATTTGAGCTCAAACCAGATGTAGGTGAGCCACATTATTTCACCGGAAGCATGTTTTATCGCTGCCAGCTGTTTTGTTACTGCTTTTCCACAGCAATCGTCACAGCCATTTTCCATCGAGGCATGCGCTCTTACATTAGCATTCAAGCAGAAAATGCAGGGCATCATGTGATAGACATATGGTCCATCACTGAATTGTGCATTCGAACTGGTCATATTGGCTCGGTTTCAGGGGGATTTGAGTTTTGAGGCAATAAAAAAGGAAGGAAATTAACGGGTTTAGTAGTACCCCACTCTTTTACAAAGCACAACTGGATCTTCATTCACTTTTATTGAGAAAACAAGACACAACTAAGATAAAACGACTTGTTAATATGAATATTGTAACAGTGCTGATTGGCTCCTGGTAGTTAAATAAGGTCATTGTGGTTGTATAAATACCCAAGAAACGTGTTAGACCAGTGGCGTACACAGACTCTCTAAGGGGCAGGGGTGAAAATGTAAAAGGCCTCCCCCTAAACGGCCCTCAGACATTGGTGTGAATATAGTTTTGGATGAAATAGTTTACAAAGGCCGCACGCACCAATATGGGAGAACGGGGTAATATGTCACACGGGTTGATTGTCACAATCGTTATATCTCGGAAACCAGAAGGCGCTGTCTGTGAAATTTTGGTATGTAAATATCCAGAATTGGGATCAGAGGTCACCTACATAGTCTTCCTTGGAGTTAGACTGCTGAATTTGAGGTGAGAGAACTGTTTGTGTTTTTCATGTCAAATTGAAAATATTGTGCTCCTCAGTATTTTTCTTCTAGGCTTTTACACAATGGGTTTATAATGAAACACTTGTTACTCATACAAAGTGTGAAGGGTAAACTATAGTTAAGATTGTGGTTAGCAAGCTAATTAGTTGTCAGATGGTTGTTGGCCTTGATACTAGCAAGAAATTCTAGTTGGGGTTGGTCGTCACATTTTTTGGGGGGTTGGTTGTCACATGTTATCTCAAGGCTGCAGCCAGAAAAGGAACCCAATAATGAAATAAATTGTCAAGCTGTATCCTCACTGACACCCCAGGGAAGTGAAGAATAGAGCAGGAAAAGGCAGCTATCATGCAAAAGAAAAAAGGGCAACAAAATCAAAACAACCCAGTGCATCCCAAACTAGACCAGCTGCCAAGGCTACAGTAAGTTATGTAGGCCTATTTGTCAACTTGACAATGCAATTAAACTTTCAAATTTAGTACTACTTTCTTGCCTTCTTTTTAAGATTATTCCCATTAAGATAACATTGTGACAAACAACCCCATAGTGTGTGACAACAGACCCCTTGATGGGGTTGGTTGTCACAATGTGTAAGGATGTCTTTGATGATTAATTTCTTCTTTATTACAATAAGATAGAAAAAGTGAGGGGTACACATTTCAAGCCAACACCTTAAGCCTCAATTTAATGTAGGAATAACTATTGAAAGATGTTTAGGTGATGAGCAATTCTCACTAGAGTAAAACGTGTGCCTACTTACCCCGTTCTCCCCTACACACACACACACACACACACACACACAGACACACACTCAAATGTTCCTCTGATGTGATCTTGGTGGCAAAAAATGCATTGAATTGTCCTATAATGGAACCCCTTCAAATGAAAACAACTCATTTTCTCTAATGTCAAATCAGAGCTGTTCATGAGCTGTGCAAATGCCCCTTGTATGACCTCAGGGCATGTGTTGAAGTCCCATTAGCCAGCAGGTTAACTGGTTCAAATAACGATTTAAAAAGGGGCACCTATAAGCTCTATGTACTAAAAGGGCGGGACGGTTGCCCCCCTGCACTTCCCCTGTGGACGCCACTGTGTGAGACTATGAAAAGTCTAACAAACACACACAAACACACACACACACACACACACACACACACACACACACACACACACACACACAACACAACACATGCACACCTGAACTCCACACTTGAAGTATTCGTCCCCATCCCTACACTAACCTAAGAACGTGAATGCAGACCAGAAGACTCTCTCTCCTCCTGGCCTATATGCACTGTTGCTCAGCGGCAGCGCTGCCGGTGCCGCTGTGCCGCGCTGTGCGCTCCCATCCAACCATCCATCCACAGGTCCTCATCCCCCAGTGCAGTGAGAGAAGGTTCCAACCGTTTCTCTCAGCAGAAATCAATACATAACATGTGCGTCATCATCCTCTCATTCATTCAGAGTAAAGAGCGGGTTAACACGCAGTCGTTGGAAGATGACTTACTGCTGTTGCAGCAGGACATCTCTTCATTTGAATATTTTGGAGTGGGAGGGGGACACGGACGGAACCGACGTGGCTGGAAAAGCTTTTAGCCTCTTCGGATACTTGCATCTTCACATGCAATCTTATAAGGAAACAAAACCTTTGTATGTATGTAGCCCAAGTCATGCATCGTAATTATTTCGAAAACAAAATGTAGCCAACTGTAGGCTGCGTCTCCAATTTGTGCGCAATTCAATCTGGGACAGCAGGTTATCTGACAGGAGACCGGCGTTTGCGCTTTAAAGGACTCCACATACAAATCCACCAAGCACGATCGATGATTTCACTCACGAGCTTTATTTCTTCTCTTTTTTCTTTCGTTGTATCATATCCTACATGTGAGTGTGCCTCAGTAGCGAACTGCTCGTACCGCAACCCATTTTCATTCGGCGGCCAAACGCATCCTATCCATAAATCTTGACATGTCGCTGCGCTGCCTCATTGCATCCTCAAACAGCTCTACAGTTTCACAGTTTTTAAATGTAAAAGAGTCTCGTTAACGGACAAGCCCAGAAACTGAGATGTCACTCACCTTTTCTCAGAGGATGCTTCTCCGGAGTGTCCCATTTAAATGCGTTTTAATCCACATCCGTGTCCCCTTCATTTGAGCGCTCTATATATTTCCCCCCCATTGAGTGAGTGTGAGAGAGAGAAAGAGAGAGATTGGGAGAGCGAGAGAGAGAGAGAGAGCGCGCGCGAGAGAGAGAGAGAGAGGAACGTGTTTAAGAAAATCCATTTGTTAATTCCATTTGCCGGACACACACAAGGTGAAATCACATTGCCTTGCTTTCTACATGTTCAAAATTCTTCCATAATTCTATCTTCTCTTCCTTTCTTTTTTTTCGCCCCCCTCTTAATTCTCTCCAGCTCTGAAGTTGCCTGGTTACCCCTGTTTCTCATTCAAGGAGGCTGAGGGGCTGCATGCAGCGGCCAATCATAGCAGCAGCCGGAGAGATTAACTATTTCTTGGCTCCACTGTTCTAGACTCGGGCTAAAAAAAAAACGAGGAGAGTGGGCGGGGAAAACTGGGCCCCCAAGTGATAGAAAAGAAAAATTAAAATGCACAGAGAATAATGTGGGATCCGTTAGATGGAGAGTGTGTGGAAGGAGGGGGATGGGGTGTGCGGGGACGGAGGGGATTAAACATTTTCGAAAAAAAATAAAGGGATGGAGGAGGAGGAGGGACCAGTTGCCACTTCTCACAACAACAGAGATGTAAGTGAATGATATTCCTCCAGCCTCGCAGGATGTTGTAGCAGCAAACTGCGGTGGTGGGAGCATGAGCAAGAGGCAAGGGGGCTCCCCTCCTCCTTCACTGGACAATCGCTCTTTAAGGAGCATGGATCCGTCTCATTCCTGAAATCCCCAAAAAGCAATCCATCAGGGTAATTGATCGGCCCCCTTTAACCAGCCATCCGTCACGCCAAAGCCACCCCCCTCTCTCCCTCTTCCCCCCTGTCCCACTCCAGTTGCCTCATCATAGGCCGTATTGATTTCAATTTCCCCCTCCAGCCGAGGTGAAAGGTGCAGGGGAGCGAGCCCGGCTTCAATCACTAATACGCCGGCACGTGGGGGGCATAATGACCCCCCACCTTCCTGCTCTGCCACTGAGCGGGCTGGTACATCCAGGTCAAGCCCCCTCACACACACACACACACACACACAGACCCACACGTATCAACAGCTATGCTTGTGAGGACATGCATTGACATAATACATTCCTTAGCCCCTTACCCTCACCGTCCAAACTGAATGCCTAACCCTAACCCTTAAAACCCTAACCTAAACCTAATTTATACCATAACCTTAAAGCCTAGTCCTAACCCTCAAACAGCCGTGAAAAGGTCTGTCCTGAAGTGAGAATTGGCCAAAATGTCATCACTCTTGAGGTTTAGATTCAAATTGGTTTTCACAAAAATAGTTGTACAAGTACACACACACACAAAAACAACAACAAAAAAACACACACACACCTATACTACATGGGCGGCCTGGATCTTTGTGAATGGCTAGGGCCTGCCTTCAGACTGGCCCAAACAGGGTGTCATGCTCAAGTGCTGGTGCATTATGGGGGGGGGAACAGTGGGGGGTCCTGTCAGTGCAACAACAAGCTTCTCAAAGAGACATTTCCCAGTAGGGGGTTGATTGGGGGGGGGGGCGGTCACAAGACTGTCTGGGACATTCCAGCAGATAAAAGACAGCATCAAATGTTTTTTTGTTGCATCTTAAATGTCAAACCATTTAAAAAGCATTTTTGTAATGTTCCGAGTCACAGTGACAAAAAGAGCCAGTCATGTCTCTCTCCTTTCTTTGGTACAAAAAGCAGTTCAGACACGACAAGAAAAACTTGCTCTTTTCATTTTGTTGTGTTGCAGGCGGCGAGTGTGATTGATGTATTGCTGGCTTCCCTCCATCCCACAGATTAAGAACCAAAACAACAGTGTTGGGGTCCAGCCTCCCTCCCTCCCAATATAGTGCAGGACGAGAGCTGTGTGTATGTGGGTGTACAGTTGTCCACGTAACACACATGAATACTGGCAGAAGTACACACACACACACACACACACACACACACACACTTATCCGTTGATTGACGTCTAGCTCTTGGCTTGAAAACAGCTTAATCCTGCTGCTTTCACAGATGGACTCAGTCTTCTTCGTTTCAGATGGCGTCACCAACTATGGTATTGCTATACACTTACTGTACACACACACACACACACACACACACACACACACACACACACACACACACACACACACACACACACTGTACACATGTATTTTTGTTTACTGGGGAGGTAGGCTGCTGTGTGGATTCTAATCCCCTCTGTAACCCTCCCTCTGTTTAGCAGCAGCCACCCCTGGTGCTGCACACACACACACACACACACACACACACACACACACAAACTCAGACTACTCTTTGGTCATTAAAAAGCACAAAGGAGGTCAGTATCAGGCAGCTGGCTCCTGCGAAGCGAGCGTTAATCCTCATTTTCAAGGCCCAGAGACAAAAGGAAATTTCGCATATATGAAACGTTACACATGAGCACGTCGCTCTTGTGCCACCTTGCTCATCCATCCATTCACCTTCAAAATAACTTGGGGGGGTAGAAGAGTGTGTTGTCGTGGAGTCTCTTCCAAGGTTTCTACATTGTATTATTATCATGAATCAAGAGGGGGAAAGATTAGACAACAACCCCCCCCCCCCTCTTTCCTCCACCTCCTCCCTAATCGTATTCCACTTTCTGCTTTGATTTCCATGTAGATGGAGCCGTGTTGATAACGCTGGGGTAGTGCCCCCCAGAAATGAGGCAGTGCGATAAGATAAGGCCAGCAGATCCCCTATCCAGACAAAAAAGACAAAGAGAGGAGTCGTCACCCCACATGGTGGTTAATCTCCATTCAATTCAGAGATTACCGCAGTCAAGAAATCCTCATCGCCGCAACCCCGGCAAATGATTACTCATCTCCCAGAGGAGAGATGGTTAACTGGTCACCTCCGCCCCCCCCCCCCCCACCCCCATACAAACCTTTGAGTGAAAGCTGATCAATAACTAGTTCCTCGTCACAATGACAGACAAGAGTGAGTAGCAGCTTTGGTATCATGACATAACTTGTACTTTTAATGGCAGAAAAAGCGCTAACTGGACACAGTTGACAAAATCGCCGATTTGCTACAGTGCTTCCTGCTTCGCAAAGTGGGCCTTTGGTTTGCTAAAGACCTGACCGGCGCTGATTAGGGCCATTCAGCTGTATTCTTGACACAAGCAAACAGCCACAGAATGAGCGTTTTATCAAGGGAGAGAGGGCCCGCTTTCTCTGTATTGTGCCGGGCCCACACCGAGTTCTATGCTAATGGACTGTTTTAATCAAGTCTAATCTGATTGTGGTAGCAGTTGCGTGAGCGATTAGCATTCAGAGAGGAGCGGTGGGGTGGAAGCCTGACATGGATAAATGACATGTGACCCCCTGACCCCTGACTGAAAAAGTTCCTGTCCTTTTTATCAGACTCAACCCAGACCTGTTCATTTCCTGTAGCATGGATAATCATAATGTACTGAGACACCAGCAGGTCTGGAGAGGCCATCCTCCTCAGGAAACCAAGCACACAACACCTGTACTAAAGCAATACACTATACACAGAGTTTTTATTGAGGGTTGATGAGCGAGTTGTTCCGTGTGCCATGCTATTATTTAGCATAGTCGCTTTTGTGTGATGAGTAGTGAGTTAACATGTAGAAGCATGATAGGTATAAAGTGCACAATTTCTATTTCACTGTTTTAGAGTTTCACTAGTCAATTTGATTTTGTTTTGATAGTGCCTCATATTGTGGAGCATTTAGCAGCCAACCAGACAGACATTAAAGGTGGAGTCAGCGATTCTGGAAAACAGCTGTCGTCAAAATCACTTTTATTCAAAATCAGTGAATATCTCCTCACGATCCACTACCTGTGCAAATTGTGTGTGTGCAAACAAATAATTTGTTGTTAATACACAGCCTAGGCTCTGTAAACTGGTATGTAAAAAAAGGATACAAGAAGAAAGAGGGCCCGACAAGACCGTTTACAAACACTTTCTTTTTTGTTTCAGCGCACACACAGTACAAACAGGTAGCTGATCATCATGAAGAGATATTCACTCATTTTGAAAATAAGTGATTTTGACAACAAGCGCTCTCCAAAATCACTGACTCCAACTGTAACTTGGTACAGAGCAAATAAGAAAAGAATGGGAGACTAAATATTCGTCTTACATTTGTGAGGTGGACCCACACCCAACTAAAAGTGAATGCTAATGTTTGCCATGTAACCTCTTTAAGTCAATGCTGAATGTGTTAACAGCCTGTTCCAATGCTCCAGAATGGCCAGAAAATCAATTAAATACTGCTTTTAGCAACTTTCTATTGTAGGACTAGGTGTATTGTTAGCTTCTCCTTTTTTCTCGCATTCAGTTGTCACTAAATCAGATGTGTAGATTGGAACATGGCATGAAGTGAGGACCAGCACAGAATAAACTCAGCCACACTGACTGCTGTATAACATATCCGGTGCTAATGCTGGCCAGGGTTTTTTTTAACAATGGCCGTGTGTATTGTGCCACACGTTGGAGCTTTGCTTTCTGTGTCTTGAAGCTCTCTGCCATTGTCGGGACTTGGCTGAGAGTCTGAAAGCCACAACACACTAGCTCATTAATCTCTGTAGCCACAGCAGCTGTCTTCTCAAGGTCACAAAGGTCTGGAGAGAATCTTGCTCATAAAACTTGAGACTATCAGACCATGAAGAAAAAATTCTGATGCAGCATCTCAACCGGCTTTTAAAAACCCTCGCTTGTGAAAATGGGCCCTCTGCTTTTCGGTCCGTGCACAAATAAGTCCTACACTCCGTTGTATTGGTTTAAGGTAAAAAGAAGGTGTTTCATTTTAATAACCTTTAGATTGCTTGAATTTGTGCCTGAATGCAATAGGTGAACTTCAAACAACAGAACTGGGAGCGGATTTTGAGGATGTAACACATCTGATTCATTCCCATGCAGCCTTTTTTCAAAATGCCAGCTTTGATCTCTCTTCCCTTACAGGTTAAAAAGAGCAGAAGTGCAGCATGGAAGCATTGGTCTGTGAATACATGACTTCACATGGTTGGAGCTCAAGCTCAGGGCGTGACGGTTTATTAGCGGCTGATATTAAATACCACCAACAGGAAAAAAGCAGATGGACAATGACCGGTGCCAGTTTTCATTTTGGGAGGGAAAAAAGGCAACGGATTTCTTATCCATCTGTTGAAGCTCACATTCTTAATTAGATAGCTAATACAATGTGGTTACATTGCATCTGTACACTATTTGAATACAGGGTATAGCGTACATATATCTTCTGCCAGTTATTTGTACCTTGAACATCTTGATTATTGTCTGTGGTATGAATTTGGCAAAAGTCTTTACTCCAAGGGCCAATCACATCTTTTCTTTCTATTGTTTGTCCTGTACAGATGGACCGTAGACATTGTAGATATCATATGATTAAAGCTATAGTGTGTAACCTTCTAATATTAATGCATGTCTGCTACAATAAAGCCAATGCCAAACAAGTTAATACAAAGTTGATTAATCAGCTCCACAAATCTCTCTCTGTATTTCCCAGTTTGACAGCATTTACAAACTTGTGTCACCCGCCCACACTGGCGAAGGAAGGAGCTCAGGAAAATCCCAAGAAGCGCCCAAGAAATGTTTCAGTTGTTGATTCTACGGCATAGAAAGAACCTGGACATACACAAGAAGTTATAAAATCCATGCACTACTGTATCACCAAAAGCTTACCTCTTGTAAATGAGCAGACAGTGTTGCTGTCATTTCTCAGAATTCCTCATGGGAGCGACACAAGTTACACACCACAGCTTTAAGACAACTCAAGTGGTAAAGTGACCAACAGGTTGATCACCCATCTCCTGCTGTTGTAAGCCTGAATTGAAGTGAAAACAGTGAGATTGTCCACTGTCATTTGTCCAATCAGCAACCCTGAGCACAGAGCGGCTTCTCCTGGGTACCATGGAACCACAGGATACCTCAGTCATGTCCGGTTTGTCAAAGAGCTCTTTTATTTTAGCAAGTGCACTGGGTGTTTAAAATCCCAGCACACACACACACACACACACACACAGGCGCGTATTGTGCACGCTCTCTCCACCCACACATCACTGTGACCAAATTGTCACAGGGGCCCAATAACAAAGACACTGTGACAGTATATGATTAATTGTGTCAAAAAAAAGAAAGTGAAATAGGGTAATTGAGGGGTAAGTAGAGGAAGCCAAAGTTTGCAGGTGTCAGCGTAACTTTGTCTGCCATCACAAGACCATGGGGAAGTCATTCATGGGTGGGTGACGCTGCCAAGTCAAGGACAAACACCATATAATTACCCCATAAATTTAGGAAGTGATTCATTCTAAATTCCAGCTATTTAATTAAAATATGCAAATAGACAGCCATCGCCGCAACATGCAATGCAGTAAGAGGAGTGAGAAAGTTTAAAAGGAGTTCAGTCACTTCCTGACATTAACTGCCTAAAGTCAGACTCAAACACACACACACACACACGCACACACACATGAGCACACACATGAGCACACACACACACACACACACACACACACACACACACACACACACACACACACACATACACAAACACAAAGCATCTGTCTCCATTGCACATTTGCACCATCGCGCATCACTGACTTACTGAGCGCACTGGGGTCCAACAGTGGTGACTCAAGCAGGCTGACTCCTTCAAAGCAGAATAAGAGTTGGGGAGCCATTACTGATATAATTGGATTTAAATCCAACCATGTGAGTGGAAAAAGACTTGTAACCACCTCGAAGAAAATGGAGCCAAAATACAATCAGTGTATTTACTGCATTGCATAGAAGGGGTGTGTTGTGTTATTGTACGGATGTGTGTTCACCCTGCACACCTCTGCTCTGTGTGTGGGAGAGTGTTTTTTCTTAGTGTGTAGCTGTGCCCGTGTGTTCCACATCCCAGTGCGTGGAATCCCAAGACACACACACAAGTGCCAAATGAAGGAAGAGAAAGAAATAGAAATGGGGTTTTCCCTGATGCTCTTTAAAAAGGAAGCATCAGAGAAGGACAGACTGACGACAGTATATGCAAGAGAGGAGGCAACCACGGCTTCATCCTGCCTCTCCACTTTCAGAAATAAGCCTCTCAAATTGTATGTGGGTTTTGTCATTGCTGCACAGCAAAACATGTCCATCTTGACAGGACCTCCAGCCTTTGGAGCCTTGAAACTGACAAAAAGGGCCTTCACACATGCAAAGGAAGATTAAGATAATCTCATGAAGATAGAACCAGGATGCATGCGGACTCTAGGAAGTGCTTACTAACTGTTAAATGCTTAAGTTACTAGTAGAAGAGTTTATGCAGTGAATCTTCATTCATACAAAATAATGGTAGAGTGGGAAGAAGAGAAAAAATTGTTCATTATTTGCACTTAGGAGTGGTCGGGCAATATTCCAAGATTGTTGACAAAGTCAGGAGTTTGACGTTTATTAAGTCACTTGTTTTAAATGCATTTCACTGTGATTCAAGGATGTCTTGTGACCATGTTGACTTTATGAAATAGTCTGACATATAGCAGTTAACAGACATCACCAGTTTTTTAAAACAGGTTTGGAAAAAAAATTGTAAACAAGTCAAAAAATGTAATGTCGAACCACACGCATTCATTTTGGTTTCTCAAGGAAAACAAGATGTTAAGACTCAATCCTAGATAAACGACAAGCTAAGATGGGTGTATTTTGGAGCGCTGCAGAGAAATGGAGCTGAGGGGAGCTGAGTTGATGGAGGGGGGAAACCCAGTTAGCATTTGATTTTTCCATCAAGTGCATTCAAACGCCTTCAGACCTCCCGTTCAGAGCCCTGACAGGAGCAGCTACATTCACATCTTCCCATCATCACACTCCTGTGCACATGTAGACAGATGGGTGCAGCTGCCGCGCACCTCTCGGTGTCTAGCTGACATATATATTTAACCACCCACACGTACTTTACATGGCAAACACGCACGCAAGATGCAAATTGCGGCACACTGACACACAGGTATACAGGCTTTTCTACTCACTCTTTTCTACATGAGCAGGGCTGCCCCAAAGCTTCTCACCAGATATTTTTTGGAGTTGAACTGGTGCAGGGCCCAGATTGAAGGCTTTGATCATCATTATCATACAGGAGTTCAGTTCACCAAGATGTTGACTATGGGTTTATTTAGATGCCGGGGGGAGCTGCTTTTGGAGAAATACACACACACACACACACACACACACACACACACACACACACACACACATCACTACAGAGCCTGATTCTCTGACATCTGGATTCTGACTTTTTCCTCTCCTCCCACCGTATACCCATCGCCTCATATTTTCCTAAATGTGCCAACCTTTTGTTTGGAGAGTTTTTTTATCTGGCAGAATATGAAGCTTGACAATACAGGGAAATTATAATAAGACTCCTCTTCTGATATTTTGAGGCTCTGACCCAGTTTTGATTTGTTCCACGGGGGGCAATGCATCGCTTCAGAACGCAACTGCTGTGAAAACTTAATACACAGTGAATCTGCTCTACAATTACACCAGAAAACTTTCCCTGCCGCAAAACAAGTGATGTCTGAGGATATATGGATAAGTGGATTTTTAATTTGAGCCGGCCAAGTTAGATAGTTGCAACCTACTTGGAATGTAAGTGCCTGTAGGTAAATGAAGAAATCAGCCACAAGATTGAGACAGTTGCTACACGTGTGTGTGTGTGTATATGTATGTGTGATTGTGTGATTGTGTGTGTGTGTGTGTGTGTGTGTGTGTGTGTGTGTGTGTGTGTGTGTGTGTGTGTGTGTGTGTGTGTGTGTGTGTGTGTGTGTGTGTGTGTGTGTGTGTGTGTGTGTGTGTGTGTGTGTGTGTGTCTTTGAATGAGAAGGGAAGGAACTGGAGCTGAGGGAAGCAGCGAGTGAGAGAAGGGGAGTCCAATGAAGAAGACAATATGAGAGTAAAATTAAAAATAGATAGAGAAAGAGCCAGAGCCAGATGGAGGTTTCTCAATATTCCGCTAACTGCTGCTATCCCTCCGCACACGTACTGTGTAGCGTGACGTTACAGAGGGGCTGCTGCCATAACCCTCTCTCTCGGTGAAGACAGAATGAGGCAGATGTGTAATGGTGTAGGAGAAGAACTCCAAATGTCAGTCGGTAATGGGCGGC